>JAJHZJ010000027.1:4617543-4802543 GCA_023548195.1 Bettongia penicillata ogilbyi
CTTGGCATAATTGCCCAGGGGTCTGGGCACAAGGGGTTCTCCATGTGATGAATTATTCACAGGACCAGCTCTAAGTGCAGAATTAATCCCTTTCCTTCCAGCTGGCGGCCTCACTAAATTATCCCTTCTAGTCATGTGGGAAAATGCTGCCCAATTCATTTCACTGATGACTGTTTTGATCTGGGACTTGTGATTTTAGCTCTCCACTCCCTTTCCCTCCCACAACTACCCTACCCCCACACGCCCTTGCAGGCACAGCCCTCTCTGGGAGCAATCTCAAAGAAGAAAGAAAAGATACACGGGCTGGGGTGGGGGTGGGGGTGCTAGGACAATGACATTAGGGGCAATTCCAGTCCCTTGGAAAGGCATTCATGAATCACACATTCTTGTATACACACATACATATACATTTGTGTGTGTGTGTGTGTGTATTTAGGCATACAGCCATGAATGTTTCCTCACACACAAGGATACTCACACACAAATACACTCACATACACATATATGCTTACACATTATATACATATTCTTAAATACATGTCTATAAGCACTCATTCAAAAATGGACACACAAGTCTGCTCATACTCATATATGCATATATACACACATACATAGCAACAACACACAATCCACATCTATAATCATACATATACAACCTACCAAAACACTCCTCATTAACATACCTATTTATACATATAGAAATATTTATACCCTCATACTTAGATACAAATATAGAGATATACATTCATATTCCTAATAAATACATATAAATGCACATACATATTTTTATTGATACATGTACATGTATTCATATGTACACATAAACATTGACCTATTAACCAAACATACTGTCTCTTTGATGACTCAGATGGTTCTTCAGGATTTCACAGGTTCTCAGCATCATCACTGTGCTGTACACCTTTCATACATAAACACATATGTGTGTATATATACCTATCTTGGGATATTTTGTATTATAAATTATCTATCTTTAAACATGCATACCCTTCAGTCTTCTCTGTGGGCATGTCATCTGGTTCCCTTATGTTTGTTACTAGTGTTATAATTTTCCTCTTATTTTTTTGAAATAACTTCCTTTGTTAGAGATGTTCTGCCCCCTGATATTTGTAATGGAAGATAAGCTATTTTGACCCTCTCTGACTTGGGCTGTCGTGAATTTCTTAAGTTCACAGAATTAGTGTCAGAACCCAAACCGACTGGTCTCCTGTTTCCTAGACAGTATAGATGCTGCTGCTTCTTATTATTTTCATTATGGAGTCTAGGTATTTGTCTGGTTCTGGGATCTGTATCTGCCATAAAATCCTTTTGGCCTGGGATGGCCCAGTGCTTGCTCCACTCTTGAATTTAGGGCTAGCCTCTCCCATTTATCTTCAGTTCCTAGGAGTATGAACTGATTATGATTCTACTTATAGAAATGCCTTAGTGTTTTCCCCAAACTGCTTTCAAAGCTCTCTCTAGAGAGTGGGTGAGTAAAAAAAAAACCCTCTGCTGACATTTTGCAAAGACTGACTGGAGGAGGAAAGAGAGATTTACCATGGTATTTTATGGGTTTTTTTTTTCCAAATCCATATTTAACAGCCCCAGTGCTCAAAATGATCCCCAAACACAAACCAAATAGGCTGTTTCCACACTAGACGGACACCATTTTCTTAGACACAGGTCTAGGATATTGTGTCATCTTTCCTGAAAGCAGAAAGATAAAATGCATGATCCTGAAAGGACTTCTAGTATATGAGATTCCACCTCAAGCCCACTGTTCAATTCACAGCCTCCCAGGACTGAATTCTCATCCAGGATGGACTGCAGAAATGATAGTGTTCTCTCTCTCTCTCTCTCTCTCTGTCTCTCTCTCTCTCTCTCTGTCTCTCTCTCTCTGTCTGTCTCTCTGTCTCTCTCTCTCTGTTTCTCTCTCTGTTTCTCTCTCTCTGTCTCTCTCTCCCTCCCACTCTCTCTCTCCCGCCCCCACTCTCTCTTTCTCTTTCTCTCTCTCTACTTTCCCTCTTCTATCATTCCACTCAGTCCAGATGGTGGAAGAGAAAAAGAATGGACCAATCCATTTCCACTTTCTCCCATCCACTATGGGAGATAGAAACTGATTCTAGAGCCAAGTTTGGGGGCCTCCAGAATCCAACACAAAGGAAATGTCTCTGAGGATAGCATGGACTCTGATGGAGCTGACAAAGTGGACAGCACCTACATGGAGTGATTTGAGGGATGGCAAGAAAGATCCCACCCAATATGACTTCCAAAACTGTATCCTCTCCCTTCAAAAATCTTCTCTTTTCTTTCATTAAAACTTTTTCCATGGAAATTTGGTATTTTCTCCTAACCCAAACACTCCCCTTATGCTGCAATCACCTCTGAGAGGGGTTATACAATGAGTTCTCATTCCAGCAAAGTACTTTCTTCCGGAATAGGAATAGGATAAGAAACCTAAGATCCTAGTTAGGAACCATGGAGAGGGAGGAGAAATGAATGTGAAACAATTAATAAGCATTTGTTAACTACCTCCTATATGTCAGGCATCATTCTAGGTCAAAAAGCAGAAATTCCTTTCCTCAAGGAAGTTATACTGTATTTGCAGAAAACAGAATAATCTAATCTCAGAACATGAAAAATGTGAGGGACATCCGAGACCATCCTACTCAATGCAGGAATCCTCTCTTAGGACTTTTCTGATAGTCATTTGTCCTCTACTTAAGTACCTCAAGTAAAGAGAGAGCTCATCATTTCTTGAAGGATTCCATTCCACTCCATTCCAGCAGTCAGTGAATGCTTCATTGTTCCATGTATTAAAATGAAATCTGCCTCCCTGTAATAGTTCTCACCCGAGTCCCTTTTGATCCTAGTTCATAGATTACCACATTAGAGATGGAAGAGAAAACAGAGGCCATCTAGTTCAACCCTGTCATTTTACAGATGAGGAAGTTAAAGCATCTGTCCTCTGGAAGCATATAGAACAATTGATACTGAAAGGAGCAGGTAGGAAAAGAAGAGGGAGAAAGAATCAAACCTTGAAAAGAGAAGAGAAAATAATGGGAAAGAAGGTGAAGAGAAGGATAACAATGATGAGTAAGGAAGATGAGGAGAAAAGAAAGGAAAGATGATATGGAAGATGATAAAGAGGAGAATGGAAGGAAGATGATGGATAAAAGAAGGGACTTAATTCAACAAACATTCATCAAATGCCCACTATATGCAAGGCATTGTGCTAGGCTTGAGGGAGGAGGGGAAGAGAGATACAAATAGAAAGATGAAATGATTCCTGCCCTCAGGAGTTTGCCTTCTAATGAGGGAGAGAACATGTACATAGAAACACAGATTCAAGGTGATTGAGAGGGAAAATACTACCAATAATGTGAGGCTTTCAGTAATGTTTTGTTGGGGAAATTATACTCAAGCTGAGCTTTAAAGGAATATAGGGATTCTGAAATGTGGAGCATATGAGTGATAGTTTTTTGTGAAGGCACAGAGGCAGAAAAGGGCATTTGGGGGAACAGATCTGGTTTCATTAGAATGTAGATTATGTAGAAGTTAGCAATGTGAAATAAGGTTAGAACAATTAAGAGGAAACTAGTTTTTTGGGGGGAGTTTTAATGTTAAGGTGTGGAGCAGGTTGTATTTCACCTTTGAGGCAATAAGAATTTCACTGAAGATTTCTGAGCAGGGAATAACCTGTACCTTAAATGATTTTAACAATTATGTGGAGGGTAGGTTGGAGAAAGAAGACACTTGAGGCAGGAAGAGAAATGAGGAAGCTATTCAAGTAGTCCAGACAAGAGGCGATGAGGTACTGAATTAGAGTAGTGGCAGTTGTGAGCAGAGAAGAGAAAATGAATTGGAAAGATGTTTTGGAGATTGAATCAACAAGACTTGTCAACTGATTAGATATGGGTCTTGAGGGAGAATGAGAGGAGGCAAGAAGGATTTCTTGGTTGCATACCTGAGTGACAGAGAGGATGAATGGTCTCAATAGAAAAACAAGTGTAGAGGTTGAGAGTGGATTTGGATGAGGAGAGGGAATAAGAGAAAGAGAAAAAGAAAATGAGGAGAAAAAGAAGAGAACAAAGAGAAATCATTCCATATTCATAGCCTTCAGTCTCATCCCTGCCTGACAACCTCCATTGCCTTATTTAGATTAACTTTAAAGAAAGGCTAATGAAAACTCACCTAAAGCATATCTGCCCTTAACAGGACATCCCTGGAAAGTCCAGACCTGAAATAGCCATAGGCTTATGCTTTCCCAGGGCTACCATGTTTCTAGTCTAAAAAGATCAAGTGTTCAGTCTATGTCCATGTACTTACCAATGGAGCTGTCTTGAAAGGTTTTTTAAAGCTTCAATTTCCATTTGACAAGATGTCCCTGCCATTATTTGAAAAAAAAAATCAGTTTGGACCCCCTCCCTTCTAACATTGTGCCTTCCTAACCAATCAATGGATGCTCCCACTGACATGATTTTCTCATAAAGTAATGCATCACTGGGGCCCCTTCTCCACCCTAAGCCAGATAGGAGAATGCTTATTCCTGCCATATAGCCAAGGGGACTAGAGGAGACAGTATAAATTAGACCAGCTCTACTCTACCACCTGGTGAAAAAAGCCCTCCCTCCTGGGGAGGAGGGAGGTAATGTCTTTGTCTGTGCATTTAAATAAAGAGATAAAAATACATAACTATAACCAACGGAAATGAAAGCTATTATGTGAATAGAGAGCTTCTCCGCTCCAGCAGTTTCCACTCCAACCTTTGCCGGAGACACCCTTATCTGGGTGGAAATTGCATCAGGGCTTCCAGCTCACTAGTGAATGGAAGCAGATTTCTCTGGACTCAGTTTGTTAGATAACTAATGAGTGGAATACAGCTGGGTAGAGCCAAAAGCATAAAGGGGGGGAGGGGAAGGAGAAAAATATCTTTGTTAAAACGAATTTGTCAGTTTCCGCTCTGTCCTCCCAGGGGAAAGTTCAGGAGCAAGCTAATTGAATTAGGGACATGTGTGCCCCAGCTAGGAAGACTCCCTCTCTATCTGTGATGCTGGCCAGCAAGGTAGGCAACTCTGGAATTGCTGATTATTTCAGCACCAAGGACAGCAGCTGTGCCCTGGAAGGGCTATAATTGCCAGGGCCTGCCTAAACTGTTGCATTTTGCATGATCCACGTGGGTTACAAGTATGAAAGGAGGGTGGGAGGGGATGAGAATGGAGGTTAAGGGGAAGGAAAGAGGAAAGGTGGATAAAATGGATGATGGAAAAAAGAGAACAAAAGGAAGAGGGAGGAAGAGAGAAAGAGACAGAGAGACAGAGACAAAGAGACACACAGAGAGAGACAGAGGGGGGGGGAGGGAGAGAGAGAGAGAGAGAGAGAGAGAGAGAGAGAGAGAGAGAGAGAGAGAGAGAGAGAGAGAGAGAGAGAGAGAGAGAGAATGAGAGTCTTTGTGGTTACAAAGACCTTTATATCCTGATCCATTCCATTCTCACTACCAGCTTTTGAGATAGACAGAGTTGCTGGTGTTTTTTCTATCTTAAATATCTCAGAAATCTGTATGGTACAGTGAGGAGAAGTCTTGTCAACAAGAAACAGGTTAAAATTCCATCTCTATATATTATACTAGCAATGTGACCAGAGACAAATCACTTAATCTCTCCATGCACCAGGCAAATCTCTAAGGCTATAAGTTATATACTAATTGTGGATCTGTGTTGACAGAGTCAGTTTCCATACCAGGATTTTCTATGCTGGTAAAAATCACAGGCCCAGACAAAAATACAATTTTCATGCTTTACAAGTGGAAGAGTCAGTCAGGCCCAGAAATCAGGACTTTTGATTTCTAAGTCCAGTGTTCTTTGTGCTACAAACAAGAGGGGTAGGTGAGGGCATTGATCAGCAGCAGAAGGAAAAAATAGAAATAACCCTTGAGACATTCAGTGCATGGTCCTGCATAGCTATGTGTCTTCAAAGACCATTTCCAATTAAAGCGCTAATGAAGCTGGGCCAGCTACTGTCACGAAGCAGCAAACAGCACAGGCCACTTGGCCGCCTCACAATGACAGATGCCAGCTTGAATTGATTAAAGGCTGGGACCAAGAATGGGTCCTGTTAAATTGTAGGGAGAAAAGTTTGAAGTTCACCAATTCCAAAATTAGAAGGAACCTCAGAGGCCCCCTATTCTAATGTGTACCTGACCAAATATCTCTTCTATAATGGCACCAAATGGTGGTGTACCTCTATTGAAGATCTCCAGGGATAGGGAATTCACTGTTTATCAAAGCAGCTCATTCCACTTTTAAAGAGCTTTAAATATTGACTCTTACCCTGACCTAAAATCTGCCTCTCAATAACTTCCACTCATTGGTCCTCCTTCTATCCAGACCAAGTCTAAATCCTATGGAATCAAAAGACCAGAACTCAAATAATGGTCCTACTACTTACTAACTGTGACCTTTAGCAAGTCACTTTTGCCTCTCTGCACCCCAATTTATTCATACATAGTGTGTGAGAGAGGAAAATTTAGATTATCTGGTCTCATGCCCCAGCTCTAAAATCCTGTAATCTTGAGAATCAGCATAATAAAGTGAAAAGAGTGTCAGATATGGAGACAAAGAAACTGAGTTTGAAGACTGACTATTTTACCTACCACTTGCATAAGCTTAGACAAGTTGCTTAACCTCTCTGATACGCAATTTGTTGTTGTTTTTCTGTCATTTTACAGTCACATCTGGCTCTTCTTGACCCTATTTGGGGTGTTCTTGGCAGAGATACTAGAGCGGTTTGCCATTTCCTTCTCCAGTTCATTTTACAGATGAGAAAACTGAGGCAAAGAGGATAAAGTGACTTCTCCAGCATCACACAGCTAGTAAATGTCTGAGACCACATTTGAACTCAGGAAGATGAATCCTTCCTGACTTCAGGTCTAGTACTCTATCCATTGTGCCACCTAACTGCTCAATACTCACTTTCCTCATCTGCAAAGTGAATGGGTTGCACTAGATGACATCTAAGGTCCTTTCCAGCTCTAAATCTATGATACTATGATCTAATTCTAGGAATTGGTAGCAGATTCATCCTGAGACCTGAGTGGTCCCCCACCCAACAGCATAGACAATTGAGTTGTTTTACATGTGGAACTTATAAAAGGAAGATATCAGGCCAGATAATGGAAGTCTTATAAGAATAGTGAACTTACATGAACTGATTCAATGAATGTCAAGGAAAACAAAAAGATTTTCTTAAAACAACTATTGTTTGCCAAGAGAAAGAACAAAGAAGTGACAGAATTTCTCGTTGGGGTAGGTAGAATGACTATGGACTATAGAGACAGTATGATGCAGTGAATAAGTGAATCAGGTTCTCCTCAGGTGCCTTCTAGTTATTTGACCCTGGACAAGTCACTTAAATTCTCTTTGCCTCAGTTTTCTCTTCTATAAAATGAGTTTTGACTCAGTGGTATTTGACTCCTTTCTAACTTTAGATCTGTGAAGTTTTCCATACCCAAGAAAAGGACCTTCTGATTAGGAAGGATAGACTAAGAACAGTTAACGTTTTTTCAGATAACAAAAATGAATGATAAATAGCAAGAGGACACATGGATGCCCTTATGAAGTTCAAGTCACCACAGACAAACTAGACTCCAGGGAACTGAAAGAACAAGCTGATGTAATTGTTTGGCCTTTGTCAGTGATCTCTGAAAAATCATGGAGAGCAAGAAGCCTGAAGAAGGGCAGATGTTGTTCCATTTTTTAAAAACAGAAGTACAGGAAAGGATAAAGAAGAAGCCAATATGTCTGTCTTCAATTTCTGGCAAATTTATAGAATATACAAAGGCCCAATATAGAATCTCCTCCACTTATATAGATCAGCAACTCATCTGTACCTTCTGTATCTGTGCCATCTATAATAGTTTTTGAGAACTGCCCAAAGTGCTAAGGGGTGATGACTTCCCCATAGCCAGCTCCTCAGCAATATATGTCAGAGGAAGGACTTGAACCCAAGTTTTCTTGGCCCAAAGAGTGATATTCATATGTCACTGCCTCTCACAATATATTTTTGAAAGAATAATGTGTGAACATTTTGAAAAGGAAGTAATGATCCGTAAGAGTCAGCATGGTTTCATTAAGTATGTGTCATGCAAGCACTAATCTAATTATATTTTTCACAGGGTAACTACAGAGGTTGATAAGTGCAATCTTATCTGCATAACATACCTGGATTTCAGCAAATTAATTGACAAAGTTTCCTCATGTGATCCTTGAGGATAAGATGTGGACTAGACAACTGGGTGGAACTAAAATTAGTTGAATGACTGGACCCAATGATTATTCAGTGATAGATACACATGAACTTAGAAAAGTGTCCCTAGTGAAGTGTCCCTAGGCTCTATCCTTGGCCCTGTGCTTTTTACCATTTTGTGGTTTGAACAGATGCAGATGAAATGTTCATCAACTGTGCAGATGGCACAAAACTGGCTAGGGTGCCTAATATGTTGGATAATAGAGTCAAGATCCATGAAAGCTCTTAATATGCTAAATTATGGGTTGAATCTAATGAGAATGAACTTGCTATAGATAGATCTATAGTCATATGCTTGAGCTTCAAAAGAATCAGCTTCACAAGTACATGATGGGAGAGACATGGCTAGACATTCATTTGTATGAAAACACTCCTAGGATTTTAGTGGACTACAAATTTAATGTAAGCCAAGAGTATGACATGACAGCCAAGAAACCTTAATTCAACAGAGACTTGGTGTCCATAAAAAGAGAAGCTATAGTTCTATTGTAATCCACCTTGATCATGTCATATATGGAGCATTCAATTCTGTTTATTAGTCTCTAAAATAAAGGTTCTTAACTTGGGATCCACGAACTTTAAAAAAAATTGATTACTGTTTCAATATGATTAGTTTCCTTTATAAGTCTATGTATCATATGCATCTAAAAACTATTTTGAAGAGGGATCTATAGGTTGACTATAGTCCCACAAGGGCTTATAACACAAAAGAGGTAAAGAATCCTTTAGAGTATTTCCAGAGGAGGGAAACCAAGGGATCAAGGAGACTAAAAATAATGCTGTATCTGAATCATTCAAAGAAATTTGGGTGTTTAGCCTAGAGAAGATATAGGCAAGTATGAAAGCTGATTGCAAATATTCATATGGCTGATGTGTAGGAGAGAGGCAATAATATTTCTACTCCATTCAAGAGAGTAAGACAAAAGCAATGGCTGGAAGTTATAGAGAGGGAGAGCAAGAAAAAAATCTTCCCAACAACTAGAGGTCTTTAAAAATGGAGCTGGTTGCTTTGTGGAGTATTATAGATATCTCCTCATAGGACATCTGCAAGAAGAGACTGTATAACCACTTGGTAGAGATATTGTAGTTGTGATGCCTGTACAAATATGAATTATATTAGATGACCCTAAGGTACTCTCCAGGTGCTAGGTGGTACAGTAGGTAGAGTGCTGGGCCTAAATTCAAGAAGACCTAAGTTCAAATTCTACCTCAAACACTTATATGTGTGACCCTGGACAAGTCACTTAACCCCATTTGCTTCAGTTGCTTCATCTGTAAAATGAGCTGGAGAAGAAAATGGCAGACCACTCCAGTATCTTTGCCAAGAAAACCTTAAATGGAGTCACAAAGATTTGGACACAACTGGACAATAACCACAACACCAGCACCAATAATAACAAGGTTCTTTCTGTCTCTGAGGTTCTGTAATTCTGTCTATGAATCTATGATTCCAGCTCTACACCCTATGATCCTAAGTTCTGATGAAAAATGACCATGCAATTATTATGTAGAAGACATTAATAAATATGTCACCAAGTCACCACTGAAACACTCTTCCAACCACCTCACCCCCATGCCAGATAGGAATGGTCCTGAGCAGATTTGAGAATAGCTCTAATTGGGCTCTATAGAAACAAGAGGTTGGTCCATGTTAAACTGGCAACAAGATGCAGTGGAAAGCACGCTAGACTAGGAGCCAGAAGGGCGGGTTTGATTTCTAGTCTAGACACTATCTTCATGACCTTGTCCTTAGCCTTTTCATCACCTGTAAAATGGGCTTAGTAATACCTGTACTACCTGCTCACAGGATTGCTGTGAGAATCAAAGATAATGCATGTGAAAGTCAGCAAGTCCAACAGCATTTATTAAGTACCTACTGTGTGAAGATTTGATATATATAAGTTATTGTGTTCATAGACAAGTAAAGCTGCAGTTCAATGCAATTACACTAGCACTTATTAAATGCTTACTATTCATATACAAAGGTGTATTAGGGATTATTTAATATAACTCACTGTGTATCTTCAAGTACTTGAAAGTCTGTCAAGGGAATGGGATTTATCTTCCTTGGCTTAGCCCCAAAGAACAGAAGTAGCTGCAATGGACTGAAGTTGAAGAGGCAATTTTTTTGAATGACAAAAGCATTTATTAGGATCACATACTTATAGAATTAGAGCTGCAAGAGAATTTGTAGAATATTTAATTCAATATTCCCATTTTCTAGGTACAGAGATTGAAATATTAAGTGATTCTCCAGTGTTACAGAGGCAGTAAGTGCTAGAGTCAGAAATCAAACCTGAATCCTCTGATTTCAAAGTTAGCACTAAAAGATATCTAGCTATAAAAATGAACATAGTAAAACAACAAGCATACCACCCACATGGTCTACTGTTACTACAGAGATGAGTTCAAAGTGTAAACAGTAACCATACCACCCATGTAGCATTGAAAGAATACTGGTTGTAAGGGTCTATTCTTCTGTCTGGATTGATGGTCTCTCTCAAATGATCTTTACCTGAAGAATTCCTTCATAACCTTCCAGGACTCCAACTTTGCTGTCTCTGGAGACACAGTTCCCTTTGGATGGGTAAGGAGTCTAAGTCAAGCTTCACATAGGTCAATGGTTTAACAACAGTTAAGCTTCACATGGGTTGGTTGGCTTAACAACTTTACCAGCTCACTTTGGAACTGATTTTTGGAAATACTCCTCCTGAAAGTCATGGCAATGTTCAGTTGATCCTTTCTAACCTTTTGATTTATCTATTATTAAAAGTAGTAAAATATCCTGACTAGAACTGGTCAGGCAGTTGAATAAACTCATGATTTTATTTCTTTCTCCCTCCCCAAACTATCCATTTCTGTTCTAATGTAATCAGTCTTCAAAACTCAGAATGATGCCATATGCTCTACTACCAAGGACCAAGGGTCAATTGTGGAAAGAGAAATGGAAGGGAGAAGGTATGTCCAATTTGGAGAACAATAAGTGGTTCACTTTGTCTGGAACACAGTGTATGAGCAGAGGAATGTGAAATTGGTCTGGAAAGTTGGCGGGAATCAGATTTCAGTGAAACTTAAATGCTAAGCTGAGAAGTTTCTGTTTTTTACTGGAGCCAATAGGGAGCCATTAAAAATATTTGAGTAGAAGAATGATATAGATTTACATTTTAGAAATATTAATTTGGCAGCTGTATGGAGGATGGATTAAGGAGGAGGGAGACCAGAAGCAGGGAAGCAAATTAAGGGGCTTTTTCAATAGTCAAAAGAAAAGGCGATGAGAGTCTGAATTAAGGCAGGAGCTAAATAAGTGAAAGAGGCAATCTTTCAGACCCTAACCCTAATCTTCATCTCCTCAGAAGGTGAAGAGTTTCCTCCTTCTGGAGGCCCTCAGGCAGGGCTAGATGGTCGCTTGAGGGGATTCCTAGTTAGGAAGGGGTCGGATCAGGTGCTTAGTTGTCTCGCTGTCATGAAGTACTGCTGAGGGATCATCACTCATTTTAGGTCATAAATCATGTCTAAAACTGGAACTGATGCACCTAGATGGTTCAATGAATGGAGTACTGGATGTGGAGTCAAGAATATCTGAGTTCAAATCTAGCCTCAGACACTCACTAACTGTGTGACTTTAAGTCAGTCATTTAACTTCTGTTTGCCTTAATTCACTGGAGAAGAAAAGGAAACCACTCCAGTATCTTTGCCAAGAAAACAATCCATGGGGTCATCAAGAGTCAGACAGGACTGAAAAACTAAACATTCAAAACGCTGCAAGAGACTTTAGAGACCATCTATTCAAATCCCCTAATTTTACCAATGAGGAAACTAAGGCCCAGGAAGTTAAATGATTTAACCTATGGGATCTTTTGATTAGGAATAGGTGGGGTAAGGAACCATGTCCCCTGACTCCAGAAGCAGTACTCCCTTCACTGTAGGACACTGTCTTCTGGGTGAGGTACTCCAATCACAAAGAGTTGGATTTAGGAACCAAAAGTTCCTACTTATTCTAGCTCTTTTCCACTGTTCCTAGCTTCCTGTCTTATTTCCCTGTCAAAGATGATCTGGGCTCCTGACCACTGAGCTAAACCATAGAATAAGATCACAGTAGATCCAATCATAGAACTGAAGGGACCTTGGAGGGGCCCTAATCTTATTTTTTATAGATGAGGGAACCAGATCAGAGAGGTTAAGCAACTTTTCGAAGTCACCCAGCAAAGTTAGTGGCAGCCTCGGGACTAGAGCACACATTTTTTTCAGCTTCTGCTTTCATAACATTTCTACCATGGAATTATTCTTTCAGTCCTTAGGTTATTGCCAAATCCTATATCTTTTACCAGCTGGGTCACTTCTGGACCAGATGCCAATCATAGAAGGAATTCTCTTCCCTCAAGGAGGAAGCACCCAAAAGAGTAGATTTGACAGCTTCCCTCTATGTATGTGGTAAGGGAGGGGAGAGCTTTCCTAGAGGTTCCCTTTGGGACTTATGCTACTGACCCTGCTATCAGAGCTGTGCTGGGGGCTCAGGAGACTCCCGTGTTGATTTCATTACTTCCACTTCCTTCCATAACCTGATTAGTCTGAAGTCTATGAAATCCAGGGCTCAAGTCTAGGGGGTTGGGGGAAGGGAAACCAGTTTACTGCCTGGAAATGAAGACAAATTGCATTAGGGGGGCAAGATCAGCATCTTGCTCCTGCCCCAGGGGCTGCTGGGCCAGTGGGGAATTGGTTAGGCTGACTACACCGGAGCTGCCTAACTTGGCTGACTAAACTCATTCATTCATTCAGCAAACATTTAACAAACCCATCTCTCTGTGTCAAGCTTCTTTGTGAAACAGATAGTCCCCTAAACATCTAATAAATAGTCTCACTTTAGGGAGAGAAGACGAGCCCATGTGAAACATTTGGAGAACTGAATCCTATAATGTCAAAGCTGGAAGGAACCTTAGATATCAGCTGTGACAGTGGTTCTTCACCTTTATTTTATATCATAGGCTGAATCTTTGGGCAGTCTGGGCATGCCTATGGACTCCTCAGAAGAATGTTTTTAAATGTAGGAAATAAAATGTATGAGGGATTACAAGGGTAATCAGATATGCTGAAATACAGCTATCAAAGTATTTTTAAAAACAAGTTTATACTCCAGATTAAGAACCCTGATCTAGCCCTAGCTCCTCATTTTATGGAGGAAGAAACTGAGGAATAAGAAGGGGAAGTGATTTATCCAAGATCCCAGAGTTACTAAGTGTTAATTCCAGAATCAGGATCCAAGTCTCTTGACTCTTAAGGTGCAATATTTTTTCCACTATGCCAGACTTCCTCCCTAAATAAGCTAGCACATGGTCAAGATCTACAGTGTGCAATACAAATTGTTTCTGTAATTCAGCATTTTTGGAATTCAGAGTGGGGGAAATATCACTGTGGACTAGCAAGTCAGGACTGATATATAGGTATTGATGATCCTTCAGTAGTACTTCATGACAACTGTACAACTGACTACCTGATCTGACCCATTCCTAACTAAGAATCCCCTCACTTGGCCATCCAACCACAACCTGAGGAACTCCAGAAATAGGAAACCCTTCATATTCTGAGAAAGACAACACCACATTTGGTTTGGAGGATTGCCTCTTCAACTTCAGGCCATTGTAGTTACCTTTGCTCTTTGGGGTCATGTCAAACAAGACAAATCCCATTCCCATGTCAAACTTTGAAATACTTGAAGGCAGACATCATATCACCCATCAAATCTTTTCTCCTCCAGGTTAAACACTCTCATTTTCCTCAAATGATCCCCATAAGGCATAGTCTCTAGTCTTACCATACTGACTGCCCCCTCTCTAAGCTCCCTTAGTTTGTAGGAAGCATTTAGGAGTTGATGAGTCTTAAACTGAGCTACGATATCTTGGTATCATGGCTACTAGTGGAGAAAGTGAGATCTCAGGAACTGTCCATAAAAGTTCCTTAATGATCATAACTTATGTGCAAGCAAATGCTTGCACTGATAAGGAGAAACGATTCACATTGCATTGGATTAACACCTCAATGGACATGACATCTCAGTGAAAAAAAAAGCGATCTAGTAGATGGCTTCTTTAATGCCCCTTATCTAAGTTGTTCCTCTAGCATGGCTTGCTTATCAACAGAAACTATAGTAATTGACATTTACAGCTTCAGATGTACATGTTTCTTTCACTAAAATAATAGTATATCATAATATATAATGCTATATTAGTGTAATATAATTAAATATAATATGTAATTATAAATATAATAATAATAAAGTATGATTTTTCAAGAAAAGACAATGCTTCACTTGGCATAAGTTTTTCTGACTCATCCTTTGACAGAATTCTTTGTGACCTCTCAGCAGCAATATTTATCCATATGAAGAAGTATCTCCTCTTCTCTTTCTCCTCCTCCTTTTCCTTTTCTTCCTTCTCTTCTTCCTTTTTCTCCTTCTCCTCCCCCTTCTCCTCTTCTTTCTTTTCCTCTTCCTCAGGTAGAAGCAGAAAGAAAAATATATTTTCTTCTCAGAAGCAATAGAAAGAACTTCAGTCTTTCTTTGACCAAACAAATCAGCCTGATAACAAATGACAGTGCTGAAAGGGAGTTGTGACTTTAATATCTTTCTGGTAAATTACCTGAGTTCTCTTTTTTGAGAGATCTTACCTTATTTTATGATTAGAAACAAATTTTTCTTCTTTAGTAACTGAGCCATAATCAGGTGAAGTACTTGTTCAGTCATTTCAGTAGTATCTGACTTCAGGACCCCATTTTGGGTTTTCTTGGCAAAAATACTGGCGTGGTTTGCCATTTCCTTCTCCAGCTCATTTTAGGAATGAGGAAACCGAGGAAAACAAGTTAAATAACTTGTTTAGGGTCACACAACTAGGAAGTCTCTGACACCAGATTTAATCTCAGATCTTCCTGCCTCCAAGCCTAGCATTCTATCCATTGAGTCACCTAGCTATCCCCATGTGTTCCATAATCATAAAACAGTCCTGATGTTATTTCCCTAGTTGTTAACTTCAAAGTTCTCTAACTTTTCATTTGTAAATAAATCTTTGAAACAAAACACTGAACCAAACTTGGTTCTATTTTCATTCCAAACTTCTGTAACCTGTCTTAGGCAAATAAGCACCTACAAATATTGAGGCTGACTTAGTTTAGCCATTGCTTTCTCAGAATCCTAGATTAGATTCATGCCCTGGACAAGTGAATTGTCAAGGATGCACTCACCACCTTCCACAAGTACTTATTACCTACTGTGTTCTAGGTACAAGAACAATAACTCCAGATACCTGTAGTGCTTCACAGGACACAAAGCATTGTCTTCACAAATCCTCTGTGAAGTAAGAAGAACAAGACTAAGCCTATACTTAAAGCCAGATTATCTGACTCTAATTCCTGTGCTCTTTTCACTTTACTGTGACTCTTTGAGCCAGCTATTGACCCTTTATGCAGTCCAAACAGTCAAAAATCAGAACCATCTCCCTTCTAAATCTCCTCTCATCTCTGTTTCCTAGAGGCCAGACAACTTTATGACTCCTAACAATTACACAGATGTTCCTGTCCTGAACCCTACACTCCTCGATGCAGAACTTGGCAACATCCGTGAATCATGGTCCAAGGAATTTCCAGGTCCAGAGTCAGAGGCTGAGGGTGAGGCTGAGCCACTGCCTGATCCAGAGACAGAGCACAAACCAGAGCCAGAGCCAACACCATCGTCAGAGTCTGAGCCGGAGCTTGAGCTAGTGACAGAGCTAGAGCCAAGGCCTGAGCCCAAACCAGGCTATGTGGACAAGTGCCTTTCTGTACCCTCCCTGGAAAATATCAGACCTCTACAGCTGCCACAACAAACAGTGAGTAGCTCTCTGCCTTATGGAGGGGAAGTATGTTTAGAGGACTTGTCCTACCTTAGAGTAGAGGGGAAGGGAAAAAAGAGATGGGAAGGGACAGCTCTTGGGTCAGAGTTTTCTAAGTGAAGGTTGTGCATCTTGCTGGGGCAGCAAGTGCTGGTATGCTCTGAGAGTGAATTCTACATGTGAAAATCTGGATTGACACCAATGGGAGGGTGAAGGAAAGAGTGGGAAGAGGGAGATTCTTTACTTCAGAGTAGGATTCTTCATTTTATGAAAGGATTCACCACCAGACTCCTTGACATGTCAAACTCTCCTGATATGTTTAAAGTAGGAGTCAATTTACACATACCTACCTTACCTACAATGCCTTCTCAACCCAAAGAGTTAATGAAACAAGAACTTCCTGAATGTTCTCCCCATCATGTAAAATTGAAGTTCAGAGAGGAAAAGGCATTTTCCCTTATCAGATGGCATGTATCCTGGATTATGAAACATAGATCTGTCCTCAAGGTGCTTTGTTGTTAACTAGGCTCTCTCTGACTCCACTTTTACAATCCAGAGTAAAGGAGGAAGCTTATCTCTGATTGGGTTGGGATTCAATTTGGGAAAAGATCTTATGGCCAAGCAGAAACTCACACACCCTCTCCTTCCCTGTTGTTCTTCAACCAAATTCAATCATCTTTCCATTAACTTGACAGTCAACAGACAGTAACCTCGCCTAGGTTAGAGAAGAGATCTGACTCAGAGACAAGAAATGGTCTTGGCGATGGTTAAAAGTATGAGACACCTAAGCGCTCAAGCTCTGGAAGATCACCTCTTTCCTATTCTTTGTCCTGTCTAGTCATTATCATCAGTTTCCCTCCATTTTCCCTGTAATGAATCCCATGGAATTTCCTAGCATCTTAGACAGGATGGAAAAATATAGCTGATCTATACTGATTATCCTTCAGTAGTCCCCTTTTTACTAAAAGTCTTGACATTTCCCATTGAATCTTCAACAGTTTCCTTTATCATGACCCCACCTTATTTAGACCTACAGAATGGGCTGCCAGTATTTCATAACAAATGGGTATTCCCAGGGAGCTGTACAAGCTTCTCACTGGGGTGGGGAGGTGCTAAACTACAAAGATATAGTAAATATAGAATGCCCTCGTAAATATAGAATGATACAATGGATTCCTAAATGTACAGGCTCGGAGAATTGCAGAAGGTAAATAGTACATTCATTTGAACTGTGAAAGACAGTGTTTCATAATGGATACCACTTTAGATTTAGTATCTGAAAGATCAAGGTTAAAACCATACCTCGATACCTCAATACCTACTAGTTATGTAACCCTGGATGGGTCACTTCACCTCTAGGTTCCTCAAGCAATACCCTAGGACTTATAATAACACTAAGTCATCTACAGCTCTGCCTCATCTTGGGGAGGTCCCCATTCTCAAATATCCATAGAATTTTTCCCCAAATGAAAGCATAATCCTGTTCAAATCATAGATCCCCCGCATATGATGCAATTTATCCTTAATCTCAGAAGTAGCAAAGCAGTAATCATTCTTGTTAATCATCTCCAATTTAAATTAGTTTTAATTCAAGGAGCATGAAGTATCTACTGTGCTCCAGGTAGAGACATTTTGGCACAGTAGATAGAGGGCCAGCCTTGGAGTCAAGGCATGCCTCTGACATAGACTGGCTTGTGGCCCTAGACACATTACTTAATCTCTCAGTGCCCTCTAGAACAGTCTAGACAATTCTCTATGACTACAAGTCCCTTATCTATTTTGGCAGGCAGAGATTTGTCACTCTAGTGCAACTATCAAGTACTCTAAACATTCCTTTCTTACCCAGTTAACAAGCATTGTTTTTGGTACTTGAGATACCTAAGAGAAAAAGAGAAAAATGGACAAATGGACTCTAAGATGTGCTTACTCCTTCTTCATCTGATTGGATTTGAAAGCATGTCCCCTAGAATAAGATGCTTCCAGCACCTGTTCAGCTTCTTCAGTTAGAATAGAAAAAGAAAAGCAAATAATCCAAAAGATTTATCCAGGAAACCAAAAAACAAGAGGAGAGTTAATTATGGTTAATCAGTTGGCTTCAGCATGGAGCCATCCAGGTGCTTAATTAGTATTGGCTACCAGAAATGGGAATCTTTTTTTTTTGTTCTGATAGAGTTTCAAAATGTGTTTGGGGGAAGAGGTAAAGCCAATATCTGTGTTCCAACAGCATATACATACACAGATAATCCTTGCTCAATGTCAGTCCTTGTACAATACTGAAGGTAATTGCTAGCACACGTTGGCTGATGAATCCATCTAGCATTCACCCAAAATGGAGAAATGAGACTCTCTCTATCCATTATGAACCTGATGAAATGAAAAAAAAATTATTACAGAAAGAAATATGACAAATATAATAACTCTCACAGTGGTATGGAACACTGGTCATCACAAATTGTGCAAAGACTTCAGTCACTTGATGTTTTATAGCGCTCGAAGAAAAACATCCAGTTGGCAAGCATGCAAAACTACCTCATTAACATCTTTTTAAAAATCTTTTTTATGAAAATGTTAATAGATTTGCAAATCAAGAGAATACTGTTAATTTGGTTTATCTTGATTTTAGCAATCTATTTGACAGTCTCTCATGCTATTTATTCTTATGAATGAACAGGATAGAGATGAGGGTTCGGTGATAATGCAATTAGGTGGATTCACAACCGGTGGAATGACCAGGGTCAAAAAGTCATCATTAATGGTTTCATGCCAGTGTGAAAGGTCTCCAGTGGAGGGTCCTTGGCATCTTTGTTAATATTATACTAGTTGGTGTGGGGTGTTTTTATCAGTGATTTGTATAAAGGCCATAAGTGACATGTTTGCATATAATACTTGTAGAAGACACAAAGTTGGAAGGGTTAAACAACCTGTTGGTTGACAGGGTGGGGGTCCACAAAGATCTTAACAGTATAGAACAGTTTAGAAGATTAGGTCCCATTTTGTAAAATTTACATTTAATAGGCATAAATGTAAAATCTTAGCCACTTGAACCCCTCCCCCCATATCAACTTGATGAATTCAAGTTGCACTATGCATGGCTAGACTGCATTTTGCCTAAAAACAATATTGGAAGAGGGGAGGTAGTGGACTAGAAATTCAATATGTCAGCAGTATGATATGGCAGCCAGAAAGCAAGCAAAATTATGCAACATTAAGATATGTATAAAGTCTAAAACTAGAAGGTAAGAATGACCCTGTACTCTATCCTGGTCAGACCATATCTAAAGGAGTTCACTCAGTTCTGCGTACCACATTTCAGGAAGGACATCAATGAAGATTGCCCATAGAAGGGTGAAAGAGATGGGCAAGGGTTCTGAGTTCATGCCACATGAAGGAACTAATTGTAATTATCCTAGAGGAGAGACTTGGGGAAAACATCATACCTGTCCTAAAGTATTTGAAGAACTTTCAGGTGAAAGGGGCATAAGATCTGCTCTGTATGGCCAAAAAGGGCAGGAAAGAGGTAGAAACTGCAAATGAAAACATTTACGATTTATATAAGGGAAAATACAAACTTTCAAAAGTTCTCAACAAGAGGTGATAGGTTTTCCCTCCCCAGAGGGCTTCCAGCAAAGCTTAGATGACCAACTGTTGGTATAATATAAAGGGGATCCCTGTTAGGATATGTTGGATTCAATAGCCTCTGATGTCCCTTTCAGCTTTGAAATTTAAAATTTACAATTCTGTGACTCTTCTTCTAGGCAGACTTCTATGCCTTGAGCCAATCTCCTCTCCTCTTTTTTTAAACCTTGTTCTACTTATTCTTCTGTTCATGAAAAACTAGCTTCTGTCTGGAAGCCCTATGCTCAGCAAGTTTCAAGTAAAGACAAACTTTCTCCTTGACCATGTTTTGTGATACTAAGCAGAGTATGAATGAGCCTTTTTAGCTAAATATTATCTAGCCTGGCAGGTGAATGTTACTGGGGAAAGGTTAGAGGGAAAGAAATGCATTTGAATTTTTACAACCCATGGGCCCCCCTGCCTGGGGAATTCAAACCATTAATGGACTCTATTGAGACTTGCTAAAAAACTGTCATTGTATTGAAATAGCAAATGGGATTAGGGTGAGTAGAAGGGGTGTCATAAAAGAAGGGAAGTATAGGAACACATGTTTGAGGAAAAGGAAAGAAGACAAAAAATTTCATCATTGGAAAGAAAAGTGAATAAGAAAGTGTGGTTATGCTCTAAAGCACAGGGCTTGTATTCATGGGGAGTTGGGATAAGATTTTCCATATTCAATTTTTCCATAGCCAGGCACAAATACCTGAACACTACATCTCAAGGGTCTCACCTCCTTACGAAGTACCCAACCAGCTTTGTTTTTCATATATATGGCTGAAATTGATTTTGTTGTAGTTCTGTTGACCTCAGTTTACAACATTTCCTATGCCTTTCCATCTTTCCTTTTTTCATGAAGTGTTTAGAACAATCCCTTACATATGGACCCCTAAAAAATCTCAGGTTCTAGACATGGTTCATAAGCATGCCCTGAAAACTGTAGGTCCTGGGCTTCCACCAGTTTGTTTCCTTTTATCAGCTAGTCAGAAGACACATTAGCTCAAAATACATTTTACTGAGCATCATAGCACATAAAGTAACAAGACAAGATAAACCCACTATAGTCACCCATGCTACACACCCTTTTATAGGTTACTATCACAAGAGAAGAGAGTGCATACATGCAGAGAATAATGAGGAAAAGGAAACACATTTGAAGGGCACACATGTAGGATACCTTTTACTAAGGAATATGTGAAAGGGAACATGACAGGAACCTACATGCCTTAGGTGCATGCCTAGAGGGTATGGATATGTGTAGCTATGGGACAAAACATGGGCCACTCACTCTTCTGAGGCTACAAAACCCAATGTCATCTGGTGATGTATAAAAGCAAACCTCCTGACATATCCAGGATGGCCTATTGTACAGGTTCTTAGATCTACTTTTCCAAAAGAAAACCAAATTTTGAGGGGTCAGCAATCACTTTAATCAAGTACATGTATCATTCACTTAGTTCGGGGGACAAGTCAGAACCCTGAACTTCAGAAAAAATATATAGAAATCAAAATCAACAGACAGGGCTTCCAATTGTCTAATAGTCAGCAAAACATACATCACAGATCAACAGACAGATAACTGTCTGACTGTACACACAGTTACCAGAAATAGAAGCACCAACATCTAGGTTTTCAAAGCCAGGGGACTCCTTAATGGTTTCCCAGAGTCTTGTCTGGTCAAAAACAAACATTTCCAAGGAGTAAGCCCCAAAGTAAAACCTCATCTTGGAGTATTTATACATTTTTCAGAGTCAGAGGACATCACAACCCTTGAAAACCAGTGCATTAGAAATTAACAAAAGGAGTGGACCTCTCCTAATCAAGCTTTCCTTAATGGACAGGCCCATTGATGGATGGGGAAGATCTTTAACTCTCTGATTAGCATTATATGATGTCATCAAGCTACTTCCTGATAGCATTATATGATGTCACCAAGCAACTCACTGTCACATCATCTCTTCTGACTATATTGGCTGGTCTCTTCTGAAGGTCTCTGCTGGTCCCATGGCTGCTGAGTTGCTCTCAGTTGCTCTCTGCTAAAAATGCAACGGCTAGAAAGCCTCTTCCTGACAAGGACAAATGGTCAGTATTTTAGTGAATAGCTGAGGCTATGAGCTGGGATACTCAGTTGGGGAGCTAACAAAAGCCAGCAAAATGTTCCTGGCTCACATTAAGCCTATTGTCTCTCATAGCTTTTGTCTGGTGCTGATTCAAAATCCATAATCTCAGCTAATTGTCTGACAGATTTCAAAAATTCCTTTTAACTTCCACTTAATTTCTGATTATGAGCTTATGTCCCCAAACCCATTTTAGAGATTCTGCTCCCACCACCACCACCAAAAAAAAAAGACCGAAGCCCATAGGAATTTTTGAAGTCTATCTGCCCAACATAATAGAACTTCTTTGACTAGCATGAACATAAATCTAGGTGAAGCCAGCAAGGTACTCCTTCCTGCATTTATATACCTAAGTCTCAGCAACAATACCCTATGACCTTTGCTCTGTGATCTGACCTACACAAAATCTTGCTTGGCTCCCTAATTTATATTTTTGTTATTTTTGTTTACAGTCATAATTATGTATATTTTATGATCCTTGCTATCTATTCTTGATACCTCTAAATACCACTCTTTTCCTTTGCAAATCAAATATGATGTTGTTACCTGGATTATTAGATGGCAGATTGAATAAAGGAAAGAAAGATTGAGTCCAGAAATTAGGGTATCCAGGAATGGTGGCAGCAGCAGAGAGATGGGAAAATGTGATGTGGGGTTGGGTGTGGCAAGTCTCTTAAGCCAAGGGAACTAAGCAGGTAAAAAGACCAAGATGGTCAGGTCCTCATATTTCAAATTCAGATCAACCAAGGTTTAGAAATAATTTTCAAATTTCCTTCCTGGATATCCTACTCACCTGGGATCAATGATATTCATCACTGTGCCAAATGTCCTTTTAGTATTTATTCCCAGTAAGGACTATGATGCTAATGCTGCCAGACTTTCTGGCTAAATTGTCCTGCTTGGAGAACTTTTACCTCTTGGCTTGCCCCATCCCAATTCCCCCTGTTGAACTACTGTGAGCCAGTGAACATAGGACTTGGAGTCAGGAGATATAAGGGTGCCACTCTGACACTTGTTAATAGTGTGATATGGAGCAGGTGGCTTCACCTCTTTAGTAAAGTCAGTAAAATGGGTATGCCAATACTTATACTCCCTACTCTTGGGGTTGCAAGAGAAGTGCTTTGCAAATCTTGGATTGCTATATAAGTATGACTGATTATTAATAAATGTGTTAGATGCTTCAAACATCCTCTGTTTTGTGGAAGACTGTTTATGCCTAAACCAGTGAGGGATTAGAATATGGAGCAAGAAAATGAGGGCTATAGAGATAAAGACTGATGATAGATGATAAAATAACTGAGTGTGGTCTTGTAACAACAGGCCATAGTTATATGTGCTAGTGCCCATGTTGATATGGCAACAGAACACAGGCATGTAGCAACAGGACAAAGTGTTATCACAGTAGGATACCATAATATAACAATAGAACAGGGCTTTGCAGCCATGGAATGTGGTATCCTAACAATAGCGTGTGGTAGTATAGCAACCACACAAAACAAAAACAAACCCAACCCCCCCCCACTGGATCCCCGCCTCTCCGACTGTGAGCTATAGATGATCACCCCATAACGAGAGTGTATTTGGCCGTGTTCAATCTTGAAATATGCTCTCCAAGGCCCAAGAAACAATTTCCCCTCTGATTCCCTCTAGGGTCTTGTTCAGCTTAATAGGAAATAAGGAATTTTCTTTGGAATAATACATTCTGCAAGTGATGGCAATAGCATGGGGTGGGGCAGTAATATGGGTCAAGTTCCTCAGTGAAATAGAGTGAGGGAGAACGTCTACTTGATTGAATCCTTAACTGCGTGGCCTATCTCCCCACCCCCACCCCAGTTCAAGGAGGACACAGAACTAAACTTGCTTGTTGTGCAAAGACTGACCAACCACCCCTTCTGACTGCATCCTGGAGTGGTCACTTCTTAACTCAAGGACTCATTTCCTAATCTATGGAATGGGAGATGGCATCCCCATATTCACCCACCTCCCAGAGCCATAGGGAAGCTCAAATCAGATGAGGTGTAAGACTCTCTCTAAGAAATTGTGTGAATGAAGCTGCGGCTGTTGCAGTGTTCTTTGTTTCCTATTCTTCTTGTTGTGGATGATAATGTTGCTGTTGTCGCTATTGCTGCTGTTGTGTTGTTACTGTTGTTGCTGTGGTGTTGTAGCTGTTGTTACTGTTGCTGCTACTGTGGTTACCATTGTATAATTGCTGATGTTGTTGCTGCTGCTGCTTTGTTATTGTCGTCCCTTATAGAACTGTCTCTGCTGTTGCTGCTGTGGTAGTTGTTCTCCTGTTGTGCTTGTGTTCTTGTTTTCTATCATTCCTGTTACCACTATCGCTCCTATTGTGTCATTCCTGTTACTATTATGTTACTGCTGGGGCAGCTAGGTGGTGCAGTGGATAGAGCACCAGTACAGGAGTCAGGAGGACCTGAGTTCAAATCTCACCTCAGACACTTGATACTCACTAGCTGTGTGACCTTGGGCAAGTCACTTAACCCCAACTGCCTCATCCTGGGTCATCTCCAGTCATCCTGATGAATGTCTGGTCACTGGATTCAGATGGCTCTGGAGGAGAAGTGAGGCTGGTGACCTGCACAGCCCTCCCTCACTCAAAGTCAAGTGCAACATGTCATCACTTCTCTGATGGCATGGCAATCTTTGGCAATGAAGGATGAACACACACATTACTGCTGCTGTTGGTATTGTCACTGCCGCTGCTGTTGCCATCGCATAATTACCAGTGGTTGCTGTTGCTATTGTATCGTTGTTGCCGCTTTGAATTTTATTGCAGCTGTGGCTGTTGTGTTATTGTTGCTGTTAGCTTGGTTTGTACAAAGTATTTTACAGATGTTATTGTATTTGACCCCCACAATAACCCTATTAGTATTTTCTTTTACATATGAGGAAACTGAGGCAGAGATTAAGAGACTTGCCCAGGGTCACCTAGCTGGGAAGTGTCTGAGGCCTTCTTCCTGCTTCTAAGTCTAACACTCTAAGCAGTATTGCACCTGACTGCCAACATGACTGCCCTTGCGATTTTCTTCTTTCATCAAGTCTTTATTGAGCCCTTACCAAATATCTGATCTGAAGTCTATTGCTAGAGGAGGGGAGGCTTGAGGAGGGTTAATCAGGGAAGGTCCTCATTGCCTGGAGAAGAACTGGGACTTTGCCTGAGATTGCCTCTCTCGATCATTTTATATGAAGCAGCCCTCTACAGTCCTGTGGGCTCAGCTTAGTGTTCCCCTATACTTTAGGAGAGACAGGAGAAGAGCTGGAGCTCCAAACCTCAGAGGTGTGGTTCCCAGTCCAGTGAGGAAACAAGATTCACACTCAAAGTTGAGAATAATGCTGAACAGGTTGCGTGATCAGCAGAATGTATAGGTAAGATAGTACGTATTAGAGGCAGACAGGAAAAGAGATCTGTGTTAGATAAATTTGTAGCTCATTGACCAACTATAATGGATCAATGATTTCCTGGAGGAAGGTCCTTAACCCTGTGCTGTTCAATGTTTTTTATTACCAATGACATGAATGAAGACATAGAAGACAATCATCAAATTTTCAGATGACAAAAATGAGAGGAAATTAATCCATTAGATGACAGAATAAAGATCCAATGGCTGGAACAATGTATCAAACCTAACAAGATGAAATCCAAATGGAATAAAGTGGCCTGAAAGACATTTTCAGAGCCAGGAGGTGGGCCTGTCATGTAGTGATCATGAGAGACAACAGATGGCCAGCCCACATGGTACCCTGGTACCCTGGAGGTACTAAAAGAACAAGATGGAGGCTTCCAATTCATTCAGTGTGATTTACTGGAGAGCAGGACCAAGAATCACTAACAAAGAGGGCTGGAGAGGTGGTGATCTGCTCGCTGGGTATAATGCCAGACCTGCGAGAGCAATAATCCAAAAAGAATTGAGAGTTTGCATGGAGATTCTAAGACCTGAAGGCACAAGCCCAAGATAATAGAGATGCAGCTTAGCAACAGTTCATGTGGGGATGAGGGGAGACCTGGGGTTTTAAATGACCACAAGCTGAGCCAGTAGCACACAATGACTTCCCACTGTTCTTCCCCTTTTCCCTTCATTCTCTCCTCCTTTCATCCTTTCACCTTTAGTTTTTTCCTCTTCCTTGTTCATTACTCTTCTACCCTCCCCATCTTCCTTCCTCTCCTTTTCCTTCTATCACTTTGTCCCTCTCACACTCTATCATTCCTTATCACTCCATCATTTTCTTCCTTTCCCTTCCATTCCTCCATCCTCTTCCTTTTGTTTCCTTATCCCAGTGACTCTCCTTCCCTCTTCCTTTCATTCATCTTTCCCTCCAGCCCTCTCTTATTTTATCTTCATCTTTCCATTTCATTCCCTTTATCTTTACCCTCTCTCTATATCTTCCTCTCCATCTCATTTAATTCTACCATCTTGCCTTCCCTCTTCCTTCTTACATATATCTTCCTCTCTTCCTACATACTTTTTCTCTCTTTAGCCCTCTCTCTTCCATTTCTCTCCTTTTCTTATAATACTACCCTTTGTTTGTCTCTCCTTTCAACTCTCTCTCTCTTTCTCCCTCTCTTTCCTCTTCTCTCTCACTCCTTTCCTCTCTGTCTCTGTATGTTTGTCTTTATAGAGAACTCTCTTCCCTATACCATTCTGTCTCTCCTCCTTTCATCTCTCCCTCTTTTCCTTTCTTTCATACCCTCCTTCTATCTCCCTTCTTCCTCTGCCTTTTCCTCAAAGAAATTTGTGGGAAACCAGAGGGCTTTCTTACTAGAAGATGAATAATTGACAAGGGATGTTTAAAGATTCAGTGGAATTTTTCCAACCTTGCCAGGCTTGAATAACTCATTTCTTTCTTTGAAGAAAGCATCCTCCTCACTGGCCCCCCAACTCTTAGTCCAGATTCTTTGTCTCCCTTCCTTACATGGTCTGCTGGTCCTCTTGGGACTCCCAGAAGATAACATATTCTTCTGAAAATATCACCCCTTCTGTTTTCTTAATCCCCTCTGCAACTAACCATATCCCAAAGGAACATGATAGGCACCCTTCAGCTTCAGTGAGGTAAGAAAAAGTATCTTTCTCATCTCAGAATAGTTCATGCATGAATAGGTACTTTCAAAGCAACCTCTGGCAGGGAGGACAACCTAAGGGATTTGATTTCTCAATCCAATGTTCTGTTTCCTAGTTCTGAGTACCATAAAATACAGTAGTTACTAAATTATCCCAGCATGGAAACTTCAGGTCATTCAGTAATTGAAAGCATTGTAAAGTGGTCACCTTCTGGAGTGGAAAACATGACACCCAAATTTCAGTCTTACTTGTGCTACTAATTTGCTTGGAAATAATTTCACTTCTCTGGGCCTCGGTTTCCTTATTGGTACAATGAGAATAACAATGATGCTCTCCCTTCTAAAGAGCCAGAAAGATCATTCAGGTGGAAATATTGGGGAAAATATAAGAGCTGGCTACATGAATCAAGATACCTCTTTACCCTTGGATAAATGTTTCCTGCAGCCTGACTCATGTATACCAAGATGGGAGAGAGTATCCCCTGCCCCACCCCTCTACTCTTTCTATTCCTCTACCTTTATCTCTTAGAAAATCTTTCAAGGCTCCTATAGTCTGTCTAATTGCCCCCACCACCACACACACACATACAGACAGACTCAGAAGTGGAAGCAACCATCCTCCGTGGTCATCTTAAGTCAACAACAAAAGGAATTATCTTCTACCTTCTAGCAGGTGCTCTCCACCTCAGCCAGGATAGTCTCCTGATTCTCTCTCTGTCTCTGTCTCTGTCTCTCTGTGTTTCTCTCTGTCTCTTTCTATCTCTGTCTCCTCTCTCTATATCTGTCTCTCTTTGTCTCTCTCTCTCTCTGTGTCTCTTCTCTCTCTCTCTCTGTGTGTGTCTCTCTCTCTCTCTCTCTCTCTCTCTCTCTCTCTCTCTCTCTCTCTCTCTCTCTCTCTCTCTCTCTCTCTGTGTGTGTGTGTGTCTTTGTCTCTCTCTCTCCCTGAAGTTTATTTAAATGCTCCCCTTTTCAACTGTCATAATCCTCTCCAGCCTTAAAAGCTCAATTGAAGTCCCAGTTCCTCTACAAAGCCTTCCTTGACCAGATCACCCAATGATGAAGGCTTTCTCAAATAACACTTTCCAAGTCTCCTCCATACCAACCAGCCCAGGACTGTGGGTATTCAGTAGGTGTTCAATAAAGACTTGTTAAAGAGCACCCAATTGCAATTCCAGGCATGTTTACAGCTGTCTTAGTGCCATCTAGTGGCAGATTGTTGACCTTCCCACATATCCTTTCTCGTACATCTTCTCTCCCTCTCCTTGGTTTCCATTTTTACAGATGGAGAAATTCAGGCCTAGGGGGAGAAATAAACTGCCAAGGTCTCAAAAATCATTGTCTTCCCCCCAACAGATACTTATCAGGAAACCTGACACCAAGTCCCAGAGAGAGTACTGTCAGTAAACAAGAACTGGCTTTTAGTGGACAGAACCCTGAGCCTCTTCTTGGAAAAATGAGGGGGAGAAGGAAGGAAGGAAGGAAGGAAGGAAGGAAGGAAGGAAGGAAGGAAGGAAGGAAGGAAGGAAGGAAGGAAGGAAGGAAGGAAGGAAGGAAGGAAGGAAGGGAGGGAGGGAGGGAGGGAGGGAGGGAGGGAGGAAGGGAAGTAGGGAGGGAGGCAGGAGAGACAGAACAAGAAGAACCCCACAAGATCATCTTGTCCAAACTCATAATTTTATAGATGAGGACATTAAGGTTCAGAGAAGGTATTATCTTACTATTTTACACTTGCCACAAAAGTCTCCTACCCTCCAGCCTCTCCCCGTCTAAACCATCATGCACTGGCTCCAGAATAAGTGCATTCAGTGTCACTCCTCTACTTCATAAGAGTCTTCAGGATCCCCCTACTGCCTCCAGCATAAAAATCTCAAACCCTTTACCTGTGGAGGTATTCCGTACCCTCCGCAATTGAGCCTGTCTAACTTCATTCCTCATTTTGCCCAGTCCACTTGCCCTGCTCTAGCCAGATCATTCTTATCACTGTCCCCTGCACAAAGGTAATCAGTTCGAGCTTTGGTTCATTCGCTCACGGTATTTTTCCTATTTTGAAAACTTTCCTTTCTTAAGTCTGCCTCCCCAAGTCCTCCCCATCCTTTAGACCCAGCTCAAGTGCTGCCTCCTCCAAGATGCCTTCTTTGGCTATTCCCACCCTCGCTGACTTCTTTTTCTGACACCTCTGGCACATAGAGTCCAATACCCTACATTATATCATTATTCACAAACTGAGTTTTCTCTGTCTCATGTGTGAGTATATAAGTCCTTGTTTCCCACTTCCTCAAGATAAGGAAGGGAGGTCTGGTTCCCTAGACAAAATAGGTTTTACCTAGAGGGAGGGCTCAATAAAAAAATGCTTGTAGAATACATGAGAAAAATTTCAATAATTATACACATCCCCTAGATATCTATTCCATTAAGTTAACTACCTCAAAACTTTCACTGGCTTGAAAGAGCAGGAGGGAGGGGAGGAGAGGCAGCATGGTCCAATAGAAAGCATTCTAGATTGGGTGTAAGATGACCTAGGTTCAAATCCTGACTCTGCTCAGCTACTCACTACCTGTGTGACCTTGGCCAAGATCAATTCCTTCCTCTGGGTCTTGGTTTCCTCATCTGTATGATGACGATGTTGGACTAAACAGCTTCTAAGGTGACTTCCAGCTCTTGATCTTTGAGTCTATGTATAGAGAAAGGGCTTAGAAGGTAGAGACAGGCACATCCATTCCTACAGTCCCTGTGATTTTCTCCCAAGAAATGATGCTATGCCCACACAGGGAAACTCAAAGGACTGCCATAGTCACACCCAGGATGGAGTCCACTCTCTCACAAGACCTTTGTCCCCTCCTTTTCTCTTCTGTGGTAGATACAATAGCCTTCAGAGTTTATGTTAAGCTGAGTCTCCAGTGGCCCATTCTCCCCCTGTATCCATCACCCAAGACTAAAGAGATTAATAAAAGACTCCCATAAATCATCAGCCGTAAGCACATCAGATATTTACAGCCCCGCTTCACTTTGCAAAGAGATTAAGTGTTTGCCAATTTATTTTCCCTGATGCACCAGGAGGCCCATAGGAGTCTGCAGGGCGACTGTGCACTCCCCTGAGTCTAGTGTCTATGGGCTAGTCAAGGGCTAGAAGTGAGAGATGTCCATGGTGCTGAATGACTCCCTTACAGCATTTCTGTCATTGATAGGGTCAGGTTTGAAATATGGTAAGTCCAAATGAGGAAGCAGGAAAGCTAAAAGGGTTAGATTTGGGGGAGGGGAGAATAGAGGAGTGGGTGCAGTTAAATCCATGAGCTTTAAGTTTAAATCCATTTAAATCCAGTTAAATCTGAGGAGAGACAGGTAAAAACTAGACCTTAAAATTCAGACTGTAGGAGTTCCTCACCAGATCAGGAAATGGGCATAGAGACAGAACTGTTGACTTGACCTTGGGCTGTTTTTTTACCTATTTTGAAGCTCTCCATGGCTAGCCAGTCTGACCCTCTGACTCTTCCACGGAGTCACTCTCACTGGTCTCTAGGGCCAGGCCAAAGTACTTAAGTCATCAGATAGGCTAAGGTGGCCCACCATGGTAGTCTAACTGACTCAGGTCAATTCCCAGCTTCCTTCCTTTCATTATAATCTAGCGAGGTAGAGAGTCATAAGTTCATAGATCTAGATGTAAAACAAACCTTAAAGGCCAACTAATCAGATTCTTTCATTTTAGAAAGAAAAACCAAGGCCCAGAGATGTTAAGTGACTCACTCAAAGGTCACACAATTAAAGTAACAGAAGCAAGATTAGAACTTGGGCCTTCTCATTACAAATATCATTTATCACACTACCCTACTGCCTCTTGTCTTGTCCTCAGAGTGGGCCAGAGGCAGAATGAGGTGGTTCAGGAGCAGCAGCGGGGAACTAGGAGTCAGGGCCCCCTTAATCAGCAATTATAACAATGATAATAGCTGCCATTTACATGGCACTAACTCCATGCCAGGCACTGTGCTAGGCACTTTACAAACATCATCTCACTTGATCTTCACAACAACCCTAGGAAGCACGTGCTATTATCATCCCCATTTACAGTTAGGGAAACTGAGGCAGGCAGTGGTTCAATGACTTGCCCAGGGTCACACAAGAAGAATTTGAAACTAGATTTGAAGTCAGGCTTTCCTGACTCTAGGCCCAGAACTGTACCCACTCTACCATCTAGCTGCCCCTAAGCATTTATCAAGTATTTACTATGCATTAGCAGGCACTGTGCTAGGTCCTGGGATATACATACAAAGAAGGAAATAACCTCTACTTACAAGGATCTTACATTCTAATGGGAAGGGCACACACATATATGTGTATATGAGTTTCCTTCTTCTCTGAGGCAGTATGGCATGGTGGAGGAAAGCAGCACTTCAAGAATCCAAAAATCTATATTCGAGTCATCCTAGCTTTGCTACTAACTTTCTGTGTGACATTGGACAAGTCATTGAATCCTCTTGGATGTCACTTCTTCATCTATATAATGAGGGAGTTGAACTAGAGCTAGACAAACTTTGAGGTCCCCTCCAGCTCTAACATTCTGGGGTTCCCATGGAACCAGGTTCCTAGGGTACCCTGAGCAGAAGTTTCAAATGGAAGAAAATTCATCAGAAGGTCTTCTTGGAGCACCTATTGTACATCTGTCTCATGCAGTAAAGGGAGAAGAGAGATGGCAACATAGCACAGTGCTTGCTTGTGGGAACCCATGACCCAGTTGGGGAGTTAAGACTGTACATAAGAATAACTGAAAAATCACAGATGCTGCACACAGTAGATGAGTAATAAATATTCAATGAATGATTAAAACTGATCAAGTGAACAAGTGAATTAACAAAAAGATGGATGGATGAATGGATGAACAACTGGCTATCTAGTCTTCCTGGATGGGCAATGGAAAGAACTGAAGGGGTAAAAAACCAAGGGGGTGAGCTAGTTTAAAATGTGGGTTACAGAAAGGGCAGAAAGAATGTTGGAGAAAGTAAGATCATCAAAGGCTAGAACAGCCCAGGAAAGCTTCCAGGGAGGGGGTGGGATATGAATTGGACCTCTAATAATGGCCATGATCTGGAAAGAATGGAGCCCTCCCAAAAGACTGGAAAGAGAGCTGGAAATGACCAGCTTCATCTGACCCAGTCTGTTGTCAGGTGAATCTCTGTCAACTTCTCCTCAACTCAGCCTTGGTAACTTCCTCTTACAAAACTATCCTCATGTCTCCATAATCTGTCTCCATTTGTTTCTCATGGGCCATGATGGCTGGTTTCTAATTATTCTAGGATCAGATGTCTATGCCCATTAGGCTGATTAGTTCTAGGAATTGTGTTCTTTTAATCCATTGCTCCCTAATCTTGAAAAATCTCAAGTTCAAACTAAACTAAAGAGAGAAGAGCTTTGTCCACACCCAGAACTGGGAGAAAACAGAGGTACAACCACAGGACCAGTGGTACCCACAGATCTTAGACTATGCCTGGATGATCAGCCCTGTCAGAAAACCCAGATTATGGACCAGTCTTAGTGCAGGTCCTTCCCTACCAAGAAAAGGACAGTGTAGGAGAAAGAGCATTGGTTTGGGAGTCAGAAAAGCAATGTGTTATTGCTATCTGTGTGTATATTTTTCTCTCCCTATAAGTTTTATGAGGACATAGATCATGCCAAGGATCATGTCTTATTTTAACTTGGTATCTTTTCCAGCTGTAATCATAGAGTTCTGTACATAGTTTAACCAATATTTGTTGAATGAATGAAATAAATGAATGGGTACGTGGATGAATGAATGAATATCTAGTCTCCCTTGATGGCCAGTGGATTACAGGGCTATAAACAGAGTATAATACAAACAGAGTAGGCTACAGTAGAATATTTGCTACTCTGATTTGCACTGCCCCAGTCACTTCATTAGGAGATTCTAATTGCCCATCCCTGTGTCCATAGTCCTTACTTGCAACATATCATCTAGCCTTACCCTTTCTGGCTATGTTTGAAATCCATACTTTTAAAAAAGTCTTATTTATATGGATATCTTTTGTTTTTATATGAGTTTCTGGATATATGCCTCTCCCCTAAGCTATCTAGACATAGGATGAGCTACTACCTTCTGATTTTCCTCTGATTTTTCTCTCCTCTAAGGGTCATCCTTTGTATAAGGATGGGGTAAGGATAGAGAATGAACATGATATCTCATTGTTACGGTAAGGAAACTTCCTCTAGAAATGCAGACCATCACCTCTGCTGCAACTTACAGTCTTTGGAAAGTTAAGACATTTGCCCAGGGTCACCTAACCAATATGTGTCACTATATGCAATAAAAAGAAAGAAAAAAATTTAGCAAAACTAACCCATCAACCAAGTGATACAGTATAGACAAAATTCTATATCCATGGTCTCCCACCTCTGTGTGTTGGGGGGCAGTGTATATTATCATATCTCTTCTTCAAGGATAAGAGTGGTCAGCAGAATTACACAGAGTTTCATTCTAGCTTTCTATTTCCGCTGCTTACAATGTTGTAATCTTGTATATTGTTTTCCCCATTGTACTTCCTTCACTCAACATCAGTTCAAACAAATCATCTCATGTTTATTTGAAATCATCATATATGCTATTTCTTATGGCACATTAAAATTCTATTCCATTCATAAACTACAATATGTTCAGCCATCCTGCACTTGATGAATGCCATCTTGTAATTGTGTTCTATTCCCTGCTCGCCACTTGCTATAGATAATAAGTAATACTCCTGGGTTTGTACTATTCCTTCTCCAAAATGCTTCCTCTATCCAGGGCCTGAAGCAGGTGCTCTTCTGTCATAAAGCAGAGGCATCATTCCCTCTCTTCTGCCCTATGGACTTGTTCTCAGGGAACTCCTTCTTCCCAATGATGGGTGTCAAAATTCCTTTCTCAAGAGCTATTTACCAATCTTTCCTTTCTCTTAACCTTTGATTCTCTGTTTACTCCCACCCTAGGGAGTCTCTTTCTCTCTGATCACATGTATCCTTATAGTAATTCCATTTTAGTTGGAGACATTTGCCAAGAATGAGTTTGGGATGTCTCCTCATCCTCTGTGTTCTTCCCTGCTTCCCAACCCTCAAGAAAGGCCAGTAGGGGGTGAGGATCCAGGTGCTCAGACCTCTACTGTTCTTTCCCTCTCAAAAAATGTCCACTAAGAATCTTTCTTGGTAGATAGGTAAGGGACTACAAGTACAGAATGACAAATGAATTTTAAGATCAAAGAGTTGTTTAATTGTACGCCTTTATTATAAGGGGGTAAGGTTGGGTTGTGTTTCTGTTGTGGGAGGGTAATATTGGGAAATGATACTCTATGTGTATGTGTGTGTATGTGTATCAGTGTGTGTGTGTGTGAGAGAGAGAGAGAGAGAGATCATTAATAAAATATCTTTAAAAGAAAAAAAATGACTATGCTCCACTGCCCCCAAAAAAAGGTAGAAAGGGAGAAATCCAGGACCTGAAAGGACGAAGCCATGCAATGCTTCCCAATTCTCTTCACAAGGCCTCACTGTCTCCTTATACCCCATCTTGACCAATTTTGTGATTGAATTTGAAAGCATGTGGTAGGAGGATTCACATTAGCCTTGAAATGAGGTACTTGGAGACAAAGAGAGGTGATGAGCAGACAATGAGGGTTGATGGGAGAATATGATAGAGAGCAGTGTCATCTCAGTCTTTGTCCTCTTGTAATGACCCTCATTAGCCAATCAGAGCACCAGAGAATAGAAGAAATGAGACTGAGGAAGGGTGGAAGAAAGCCCTGCCTCAGTCAGGGTCCCAGAGACAGAAAGTCTAGTGAGCAACTTTAAATTTACAGGTAACACAGAAAGATCAAAGGGCTCTAAAACAGCAGCATGGGATAATGGGAAGGAGCGTTCAACCTGGAGCCAATGGCAGAACCATCCAAAAAAGAATCCAGTCTTTGGCTGAGCTAAGAGAAGCAGAGTTTGTAGAACTGAGGAAGTGGGAGTCTTTCCTTTGACCATTTCTGGAGCACGATTTCCAGGACCAGATGCCCCATTTGGGAGGGACATTGACAAGTGGGAACATGCTCAGAGGAGGGTGAGCAGAACGGGAAAGGGACTGGCGAGCTTGCCATAAGGGAATTGGGACAGTCTGGGGACTTGGGCGTCCGTGAGCTGAAGAAGAGATTGGTGTTATTGTCAAGTACTGAAAGGATGGAAGGAGAGTTCTGTGCATGGTCCAACGGGCAATACTAGTAACAGTGGGTAGAAGTTGGTGGGAAGTAGATTTAAGCTCAGTGAAAGAAGAGCTCCCCTAACAAAGCTATCCAGACAAGGCACAGGCTGAATATCTCAAGAAGTAAGAAGTACTTTGTTTTCATAATAAAAGATAGAGGATATTTGTTTGATATGGTCATGCATGGGTCAGACTAAATGGTCCCTGAGTTTGAGATTCTGTGCTTCTTGACATGGATTGGAAACCTGATTGTGTTATTTATTGCTGTGATCCTGAGCAACTACGTGCCTTAGGGTCCTCCTGGAGTCAAAGAATCTAAGATTGACAGGGGCCAGAGTTGGAGCTGGAGGGGACCTTAAACAGGGCATCGAGTCTAACTCTCCATTTAACAATTGAGGAAACTAAAGGCAAAAGAAGTACAGTGACTGGTCCAGAGTCATGCATCAAGTCACAGACTAGAATCCATGTCTCTGGACACCCAGTCCAGATCTCTTCTCAAGATAACACATGACCTCTGTCTGAGTCACATGGGAAATAGGGCAGTAAAGGACTGAGCCCTCCCTTTGGCACATTAAGGGTAAATGAAGGGATCTATCCATCAGATCCATCAGCCATGGATGCCACAGAACAGAACTGTCCAAGGTCAGAGATCAAGGGAGGTGGGGAGAACTATATACATATGAATATATGCATATATGGGGGTGTGTGTATGTGTATATATGTATAGATAGATAGATAAATAGATAGATAGATAGATAGATAGATAGATAGATAGATAGATAGATAGATAGATAGATAGATAGGAGAGAGACAGACACAGAGAGGCAGAGAGAGGGAAAGAGAGACACAGAGAGAGAGAGAGGAGAGAGAAAGGGAGAACAAGGTAATTTGGAGGGGAGGGGAACATTGATATCTTGGAAGCTCAGGATACCAGAGTTGCCGTGACGATTTAGCTAATAGAAAATAATAGCTGAAATGCAGGATTGAAGGTTTCCAAAATACTTTTACATACATTATCTCAGTTTATTCTCCTAAGAATGCTATTAATAGTTCTATTTTATAGATGAGAAGATTGAGAGTTTCCATGGTTTTCCTGAGGTAACAGAGCAGATGTTCTAGTCAAAATTCAAACCCAGTTCCATTGCTCTATCCACTTTGTGAAAATGCTTTGATGAAGTTAGAAAAGAGATGTACTGTCCAGGAGAAAACTGAGGCAAAGAAACCAGTACTACAACCCCAAATTTCCATGGCCCAGAACTGGGTAGAACAGGGATGGTAGTGCAAAATGAAAGAAAGTAGACAGATGGGGATGAGAGGAGGGAGGCTGGGAGAGGATGAAGAATCTGACATCTAAATGACAGAGAGCAAAGCTGGACTGGAGACAAAGAGAGAGGGAGAGAGAGACAGAGAGAGACAGAGGGGGAGAGGGAGAGAGAGAGAGAGAGAGAGAGAGAGAGAGAGAGAGAGAGAGAGAGAGAGAGAGAGAGAGAGAGAGAGAGAAGGGGAGGGGAGAAAGGGGGTGTTGAAAACTGTTAGACTTTCACAGTTCATTAGCCCAGATGACTTAGGGAAAGGAGGAGGGACAGGGGTGTCTATCCTTTGATATTGACTCATGCCTGTTCCTTGATTAAATAGCCGGGTGGGGGATTGAGGTTATCTCAGTAAATAAAACGGGGGATGATGTGGCCATAAAATGCAGGGTGATTGAGTCATCAATAAAAGTTCCTCAGGCAGGGAAAGGGGGGGAGTGGCCGGAGGTTGTCTGGGAAGCGATGGCATTGGCCAGTCCTAGGCAAAATTAAGAAATCCCTGAAGTTTGTCCCTTAATCCTCTTCACCCTTAGCACCTGCCTTCTGCATCCTTCTCCACCCCCAGCCCACTCCAGCTCTCTTTCCAGAATTATTCAAGGTCCTTTGTCAGCCCTACAGAAATACATCAGACAGCTCTACTCCCCTTGATGTGGAAGGAGATGAGAGGAACACCCTCCAAAGGGAATTTTTAGGGTGATGGAGGAGCTAGGCAAAACGCTCTAATGGGGGAATGTTGGCCATTGTAGCAAACCATTGGGAGATATATTTGGGGGGATGATGGGAGCCTTCCAATGCCCTTCACCCACTACCCAATAAGCCAAGAGGAGTGGAAATGTCTCTTTTCTTGGTCTCTCCAAACTGTTTATCTTCATCCTGCCCTTCACCAGCTCCTCTTTCTTCCCCCTCCCTAGTAGAGGAGGAGTAATGCAATTGGAAGGGATTCATTAAGTCTGTGAGTCTGGAGACCTGCCATTAACCAAATCACTGAACCTATCTGGGACTTGGTAAAAAGGAGAGGATGAGACAAAACGAAGTGTGGGATCTCTTAGAGTTCTGTCATTCTTGCATTGTAACATCTATCCCATCCTCCTTCTAACCATGTGGATCCTTACAGGAAAACTCCCCCAAAGAAAATGCCCTTGTAAAACTTTAGCTATGATGATGATGTGATATAATTATAATGATAAAAATAATGATATACATAGAACACTTTAAGGTTTGCAAAGCATTTTATATACATTCAATCTTTTGGCCCTAACACAAGCCTGTAAAGTAAGTACTGCAAGGCATTATTTTTCCATTTTAACAGATGAAAAGTCAAGGGACTCATCCATGGTCACATAGCTAGAAAAATTCAGGGAACTTTTCACTGAATGCAACCCACATCTCTTTGACTCCAGTTCCAGCATTCTTTCCAACACACCAAGCTTGTACAGTTGGTGCTTCACACAGTTCAAAGCATTTTCCCAGGATGTTTCAGAGAAGGAGGCAGCCATTACAGTAGAAAGAACACTTGCTCTGAAATCACAGGACCTGGATTCAAATCCCAGTCCTGATTCTTAATACATGTGTAACCTTGGGGAAATCACTTAACCTTCCTGGGCTTCATCTATAAAAGAAGGAGGCAGTAGGACTAGATAGCTTTTAGTTCTAAATCTATGATCCTCTGACTTCATTTGATTCTCAACAGCTCTATGAAGCAGACAGGGAAAGGAGTACCATTTCCATTTGATGGATGGGGACACTGAGGCACAGAGTTGTGATAGAACTGTTGTTGTCTTCTCCATACTTGCCCTTTCCACCAAGAACCCATTCATTGTCCATAGGGTCGGCATAAAGATATGGAAATACAAAAAATCCAGTGGTAATTTCCTTAGAATCTGGAATAGAGAGGGGTTCAAATCCTCCAACTCCTAAAAAGGAATCAGAGATTGTAGTGTCAATAATGTTGATACCTAACAACAGGCAACAGGGAAACTCCTCACCCCCTATGCTGATGATCTGGCATGTTGATTTTTTTAGAGTTTAATTGTGTTTTATTTCTTTCCCCAGTTACATGTCAAAAATTTTTTTTGCATTCACTTTTACCAGATTTTGAGTTCCAAATTTTCTCCCTCTCTCCCCTCCCCTTCTGAAAATGGTGCTATCATGTAAAGAAAAAGTCCATAGTAGTCAGAGTTGTGAAAGAAGAAACAGTTTTTAAAAACAATGAGGAAGAATAAAATAAGCGAGAAAAATGTGCTCCAATCTGCATTCAGTCTATCAGTTCTTTATCTGGATGTGGATAGCATTTTCTTTCACTTGTCTTGGATCATTGTGCTGCTGAGGAGAGGTGAGTCATTCATGTTGATCATCACACAATGTTGCTGACAGTGTGTACAATGTTTTCCTGGTTCTGTTCATTTTACTTTGCAACAGTTCATACAGGGCATTCCAAGATTTTCTGAAATCTGCCTGTTCATCATTCCTGATTGCACAACAGCATTCCATTACATTCATATACCACAGTTTGTTCAACCGTTCTCCAATTGATGTGCATTCCCTCAATCTCCAATATTTTGGTATGTTGATTTTTAATAGACAAGAAGCAGACCCTCTTGCACCCACTGAAAACTCTGGGTTCAGCAAGGACTGATCAAATATATTGGGACCAAATATCCTTCTTCACCCAGAAGAAGGAAAATAGCACTTGTGGCACATTCTGATCATCTGATCTCACTGGCTACCCCACCACACATAGATACACCCTTAAAGTCAGTTAGCCTATAAGACTATCAGACACACTGATAGTGATCTGATTCAACTGCTTATCACAACAACATTGCTGTTTTATAAATAATGCAGAAAGATGGGACTGTGGGGAATTGTTCATCTATGGTGTTTGGGAATCCTACCCTCCCTGACCTTTGTCCACAAGTTTGTGTGTCTCCCTTGGGATCCACTCCTTCAGGATTGGTTCAGGAGGTACAGGCTGTTTGAATGTTGAGACATCAAGGTCTCCCACTGATAAGGGGTCACTATCCCATGCCTATCAATGGATAGCATACAAGAACCAGGGAGTTGTTCTGAATGGGTCAGATTCCTGTGGTGGTCCAGAACTTATAAGAACTAGCACATAACAGTTGAGTAAAAGAGGATGGACAGTTGCAATTTCTTTCTGTTTGATAGATAGGAAAACATAAGTGTTCAGTGTATATGGTTTTCTACTCTTCAGTCAATGATATTCAGGGAAGGAGGGCCATCACTCATGGTAATATAACATAAGAATTAGAAGGACTTTTGGAGACCATCTAGTCCAAACCCTTCACACATGAGAAAACAGACTCAGAGGAGTAAAGCAACATACTTTACTCTGTCATGGATTGTGACATCATTGTTGTTGTTGGGGTAGCTAGGTGGCACAGTGGATAGAGTGCCAGGCCTGGAATCAAGAAGACTCATCTTCCTGAGTTCAAACCTGGCCTCAGGCACTTACTAACCGTGTGACCCTGGGTAACTCACTTAATTCTGTTTGCCTCAGTTTCATCTGTAAAATGAGCTAGAGAAGGAAATGGAAAACTACTCCAGTATCTTTGCCAAGATAACCCCAAATGGGGTCACAAGGAGTCAGACAAGACTGAAGCATATGACATATAATCACATAGTTAATCTAAGATGATGTTTAGGCAAAAACCCAGGTGTCCTGGTCCTAGTCCAATTTTCTTTCTTCTGTACCGTGGATGCACTGGGCCAGCATTCTCTATGGACTTCCTACTTTTCTGTCTTTATCTTGTCATGTGGAAATAGCCATCTTGGATTCTGTACAGTCCTACCTCCTGGTAATGGAAGGCTACCAGCCATCCACCGTTTTCCCAATGCAACCACCATTTTCAGTCCACCCATTTGCCCTATAGCTGGAATAAGGAAAGAGAGATGGGCCCTCATTTCCCTCCTCAGTCCACAGCAGCTACAGCCCAATAATTGGCCTCTGAGTGTTATCTCCCTGGAACAGACAGGCAAGGGAACAGAGCCCACCTGGTGGTGAGAACATGGCTAGTGGGGAAGCTGAGCTGCTAATCACAGGGCTTTCCTTATTTCCCTATGAAATACCACATCAGAGCCCTGAGTCGGCAGGATGCCACCCTCCCTGCTCCAGTTCACTTCCCCAGAATGTGAGCAGGCATCTCCCCTCCCCCCAACATCTTTATCATAGTGGACTCTTCTGCTCAAATTAAATGCTTTTTGATACAATCCAATTAACTCCTTACATTGTCTAGGAAACCCAGTTAATACAACCTCTCCCCCCCATATTTGGTGTGTTAAAGATACCATCAGACCCGTAGATTATGTCACCTGAGACAGGGCAATTCAGCCCTGGTTTAATCAGATAAAATGCCAATTAATTGCTGCTTTGGCCGCACCGATAGATATCATCCACCCAGGATCAGGAAGAAAAGGGGAGGGATGACCCTAGAAGAAGGCTTTGATCCCCTGGAGACAAGCCCAAGTGGGTTTTGGCCAAGGGTGTGTGTTTCTCCTGGGTGAGGAGGAGGGGTTGGAATGTGGAAGCTGTACCTTTAAATTTTTCAAAGGGGAGGAGGAGGGAGGGGGTCAGGGAGGTGCAGGCTGAACACCAGGGACTAATTATCCTCCAGCCCTTAGCCAAGCTTACACAAACAGACAAAGGGGGGACTTGCCTCTGATGGGAATAAGCCGCAACAGCCGGATTTCTTCTCTCAGATATGCAAATCCACTCGGGTTTTGTGAGAGCCTGGGTGCTGAGCTGAACCTTAGCTTAAGGGATTTGGGGGCCCCAAGGGACGAGGATGTGCGCTGAGTATGACTGAGCAGCTTACATTCAACGGGAGGAAGTCTCCTCCACTTCCAGAGAGCCCTGCCATACAGGGGATCCTTCCAGGTTGTGGAAACAGAAAGAGGGATGGGTGTGGGGTCAGGTCCTGGCCCTGACAGACACTAACTGTGTGACATTAATAAATGTGAGCTGCCTTCTAAGAGCTTCTCTGAGCCTCATTCACCTCATCTGTAAAATGGGAATGATGATGCTTGTATGACCTACCTCCTGGTCATTGAATGAAAAGTGCTTTGTAGACCAGAAGTTATGACACAGGATCATAGCTTTGGACCTGGAAGGGACCCCCTAGTCCAGCCTCCTCATTTTACTATCATTTATTAATATTAAATTAATTAAATATAAATATTAAATAGCATTTATTAAATCTTAGTGCTTCTTATATGCTAGATTCTAGGTCAAGCACTAGAAATTTAAAAGCAAAAGGGACAAGTCCCTGCCTTCAAGAAGCTTCCATTCTAATGGGGAGACAACATTCAAACATTTACAGTATAATTTAATCATATGGTCTTAAATATAGAATAGGGATTTCAAAGGTCATCTCATCCAACTCTCTGGTTTTGTACCCAACAAAACGTTGGGTTCATTTATTTATTCATTTATTTAATGAGCCAGGCATTGTGCTAGGCCCTAGATACTGATAGAATCCAAAACAATGAAACTATCCCTCTGGCACCAAAATCCTAATAGTTTCCATAGTATATACCAGGTTGTTTGGGCAAGGAGGGAGCTAGTAGCTGGGGAAATACAAAGCTGAGGGCCGAACAGGATAGGAAATTCATCCAAGGTCAAAGAAGGAGCGTCTGGAGTAGAATTTGAACTCAAGTTCTTGGACTCCACGGCTAATATTCTGGTCCCCGTATTTGGTGAGGTGTCTAATGTGAGCCATTTATTAGTTGAGGGGTCAGTAGAACTAGCCAGGCAGTGCAGTAGCTAGAGCACTGGGCCTCGAGTCAGGGAGATTCATCTTCTGGAGTTCAAATCTGGCCTCAGTCACTTTCTATCTGTGTGACCCTGGGCAAGTCATTTAACCCTATTTGCTTCAGTTTCCTCATCTGTAAAGTGAACTGGAGAGGGAAATGGCAATCCACTCCAGTATCTCTGCCAAGATAATCCCAAATGGGGTCATAGAGGGTTTTACACTATGAAACAACAACCAAACTAGAATCCAGACAGCCTCCAAAGTGTCAATTTAGAGGACAACAGCAGGTCAGGAATGTCCTCCTCCTCTCAGCTCCTTCCTTGTCGGATAACTGCTCTTGACCTGGGCTACATTTTCTGCCCAAATAAGCTGTTCCTTGGCCCCTTTCCCTGACAAGCCCTGCTCCACTCAGTGGGGGCCTGGCTCCATCCTGGGACATGTTCTTTGTGCCCCACCTTCTCCCCAGCAGCCAGTCCTTCAGCACTGTCAAAACCAACAGTGCATTCCTCTCTCCCCTTTGCACTAGTTACAGAAATTGCTAGCTCAAGCTTTAAGAACAAGGGTTCCTAAGGTAAGACCCACGCTGACCTGAAACTGGAGGCAACTGCTTCATCAGCTCTTTCAACAGCAGTGCCTGAACCTCTTAGATGGTTGGACTGAATTCAGTGGAGTCAACTTCAGAGTCTTAAGAGAGCTGAGTCAGACAGTGAGTGGGTACCCAGGAGGGACAGAGTCAGAATTAGCTGGGAATAATTGCCCCTTCCTCCCTTTCTGCTTAGGTTACTACTCATAGGCTCTCCCAAACAATTACACATCTGGTCCCCCAAAGGAGAGATGACTATGGTGTCAGTCGTCCCATGGCTAAAGGTAAATTCCATACCCAACACATATCCCAGGGCTAAGCCAGAGCCTAGAATACCCCCCCCCTTTCAATGACTGCACCCCACATTCCATACAAGGACAGACTGTAGAGAGGGGAGGGACAATGAAACGGAAAAGTTATCTCTCAGACCCCTTTTTGGTTTCCCACAGCAACCTGGCCAAGGCAGGCAGTATTGCAAGTCTTTCTAAATGTATTCCAGGTGAATTCATGTGGCTCAGGGGACCTGACAAAATCTGTCAACAGAGATGCTTGCCTATGATTGCACACAGTAGGCACTTGATTAAATATTTTTTGAATTAAATTGAGTGCTCCCATGGCCCCAGGTACAAATGAGGTTTAATTTTCTTCTCAGGGCTCTCCTCCCCCGGCACCTCCACCCCCAAGCCTTCCCTATCTCTTTGCAATTCCTTTCCCTACCATTTGTTGTCATCCCTCCATGATGGAAGACAAGATGAAAGCTTAAAGGCAGGGATAGTAATTTTTCTTGCTGAGGCAAAAAAAAAAAATCTAAGAGGTCAAGGCATAATTCAGGAGCAGGGCATGGGATTTCATTACTAGAAGGGGCCTTGGAAATTGTCTAGTCCAACTCTGGCCTAAAGCAGGCAGGAATTCTCTCTACAACGCACCAGAAAAAGGATCATCCAGACACTGATCAGATGAGATAATATTTGGAAACACTTAGCTTGGTATTTGGCACACAGTAGGTGTTATATAAATACTTATTCCCTTACCCCCCTCTCATTCCCCACTTTCCTTAAAGACCTCTAGTAAGGGGGAATCCACACCCTTCCCAGGAAGACCATTGCACTTTGGTCTGATTGTCTGGGATGAGCTCTTGGTCCTGTTGTGAAGTTTTTGCTTATAAAGATGTGATCTGCCTCTCCACCTTGCTCCTTGCACTTCCCTCTGGGGCTAAGAATTGGTTCCAAACCTTTTTCTGCATAAACATCCTTCAAATACTTAAAACCAGTTCTCATGTCCACCTCACCCCTCAGGTGTTCACTGGCTAATACATCCCTGATTCCTTCAGCCAACAGCATGGTTTTGAATCCCTCCTCAGAATGTTCTCCAGCTTGCCAATTTCCATCAGAAAATGTGGAACTCAGAATGGAGTGCCGTTACAATAATCCAGATGTGGTCTCTAGACAGAAACTATCCCTTCCTTCATTCCGGACACTATACTTTAATTAATACAGCCCACACTGGCATTCTCATTTGGGGCTGATTTATTAAATGAATCATAGGCATGCCTCTTTCCATCCCCACCCTATGCTTAGGCAGTTTATTTTTTGGACTGAAGTGCAATTTTTTCCATTTATCTCTCTGTTAGAGCAGGTATTTCCATCTGCTGGCCAGAGAGGTCATGGTGATCTGAGGTTGGGGTGGACATTAATGAGATATGAAAGGGGGGAGAGAAGGACATTGGTGCCAGGTATCAAGGCAGAGCCAGGTCCCAGGGATCCAGATTCCAAACTGTTTGTTGTTCAAGGTGAAGACTCTCACAAAAAATGACTTGAAGCTATTGATTTAGCCACAAAATAAAATCTCACCTCCAAAATGCATATAGAAATATGAGAGCATAAGATACAGGAATAGAGGAGGAGGGTGAGAGCTGGGAATGGCAGAGAGAGGAGTGTAATTAACAACATCTCTAATGCTATAGAGAAGACAGTATTATTAGGGCAGAACGTGCAGGCAGAATTTCGGGCTTGAAAATACTCATTTGTGCTGTGAGAGGTCACTGAATGGGGGAGAGCATGGGGATGGCAAGGGGAGACCAAGCTGGAGAAGACAGGAAAAGCTGGGCCTGAATGAGGGAGACTTGGAAGGACTTGACAGCTCCAGAATTCAACATCAGGAGCAGAGACATTTAGCTTTGTTCAAGAGATTTGTGCAGACAGAGCCCAGGAATGGATTTGGAATCTGAGGAGCTGGCAGGAGCATTTGGTATCAGCTGGAGGCTTGACTTGGACAGTGGAATCTGGGCCTATATAGGGAGGTGAGGGAGTTGGAAAAAACAGCTCAGTCTTAGAATAGATGTGGAAGTCCAGGTGACCTAGCAAGGAAGGGATAGAGTAACCTACAGATTCATTAAACTAGAGAAGCAACAAGTTGTTCTGAGGAAGGGAAATGCAAGGCGGAAATAGCAAGAGCTGGACGAGGTTGGGCAAGGCTTTGACCCTGTAAGAGGAATGTGACAGTTTGAACTGTTTCTCCCAATCTGAAGTGTATGTCCTGGTACTCCCTTGGCAATAGGACAAATGATGCACTTTCTTTAAACATTGGTGAGCTATGGTACTGTAGGAGACACAGAGAGGGAGAGGATGACAGAGATGGAATAGAAAGGGCTCGAATCAATCCCAAGGATTCAGGCTTTGGAAAAAGGGATGACTTCCTTCAACCCATGATAGGTCACCAACCCCACCCAGAAGGCATGAAAGGAAGCCTACCCAGCCTAGGTATAGGGGGGATGCTTTACATCAAACGCCTCATGGCAGGGGTGTGTGTGTGCACGCACATGTGTGTGTATGTGCATACATGTGTCCGTATGTGTAGGGAAATGATGGAGAAAGACACACAAGGGAGAAATTATACAAGCTGAGACATAGAGGAGGTGTCTCTGGGGCAGAGAAAGGAAGGAACCTGTGCCATTTCCTGCTGCAGCTCAATGGGAACCTCCACTGTAGAAATAAAAGGAACTAAGTAGGTATTAATCCTGCCGCACAACCACAACCATAGTATCTATCAGACATCAGGTATCACATGCTGAGATACCTTGGTACAAAGAAATGCATTCTAGACCTGTTGCTGTTCATCCAATACCTGTAATCTGGGGCTCATATTCCAGGGCTCTGACACTTTCTATAGGACCTTGGACAAGGCAGTTCCCTCTCAGTTTCTTCATCTGTAAAATAAGGGAGCCGACACAAATAGCCTCTAATGTCCCTTTCATCTCTTTGTCCCAGGATCCTACGAATCATCTTTTAAAGAAAATTCTAGTTGAATGGGAACAGGGAAGAGTTCCCTCATAGGGAAAGGGACTGGACCTCCTAAGAGGGAGTCAAAGCACCCAGCATAACAGGGCATTTAGGAGTGTTCTTGTTCTAATCTTTGCTAACTAGGTGATAATATCAGATACCTCTATTGCAGGAATCAAGGTTTATATTTTATTTGGCAATTGAGCTAAGAATGTTTTTTACATTTTTAACAAACATTTATTTGCAAATGTAAAACCTATTCTTGCTCACTGGCCATAAAAAAAGCCACTATTTAGCAACTGCTTATTCTACAGAAGTGTAAGTGATGCTAGCACTTTCTAAATTTTGGAGCCTTGGAGGAAAGTCCCAGTCACCCCATCCTTGTTATATCTCTGGATGGGAAAAATCTGAGAAGAAATAAGTTGTAATGCCTTTCCCCTCCAAGCTACTTTCAAAAGTGTAGCCAATAGGCAAGGCCTGTACAAGAATTTATTCAAAAAGAATTAAACTCTAATGGTGGGTAAGAAATTTCTGAGCAGGATACTCCTCACATCTTATCCTGTGAGGCAGCCATCAGTGGAGAAAGACCAGGTCTGTTGGTGGCTGCCCTACGACAACATGGCAACTGTAGCCAATAGTTCTATGCAAGGCCAGACCAGGAAACACATTTTATGAGACTTGGAAATAGCCTTCTAGTCATGTCAACTGTCTGGTGAAGAAAGCGTAGGCCGGGGCTTGGTCATTCCCCAGTGTCTGAGAGGGTGTGACGAGTAATGAGGGCCTCTAATTAAGGTCTCAGAAGGTTCCATTAGAGGATTTATTGACATGGTCTGTCGATCGCTCTCCTGCCCAACACCCCTCCTCTGCTCCTCCCAGCCTCACCAGGGAGAGGGAGACATCATCAATATGTTGTCATTATAGCCTTCTTTCCTCATTAACCCCTCTCTGTGCCTTGCAAGTCATCACTGGGACCTGCTTTCAGGTCTCATGAACATTGTTTATACTTAATTAATTTGCACTTGTTTTGAGAGCATGCAGAAATGCAATGGCTCCTCTTTAAATCTGGGGAGGTGCAAAGATCACTGAGCCTGGAGTCAGAAGCCTTGAGTTTGAATATTCTGTTTGGGTCTGAGTGCTGCCAGTTAGGAAAGCCGTCCTTAAGCTGTAAAAGGCAACACAGATGGTGAATCAATCAACCAACCAATCATCCATCAACAAAAAACCTAGAGTTGTGTCAAATGTGGATTCACTGAGGGATCTGCCGGGTTAAGGCAGAATCGAGCAAACTAGTAAGGCTCAAGAGCTGGGCCCAAGTACCCGGAGGGCTGCCATGTGGAAGAGAGATGAGACTCACAGGAGGCCATCCGAGAGGGCAGAACCAGGGGGAAAAGGTAGATTGAGGCTTGAAATCAGGAAAGAACTCCCTATGGATAAGAGCTGCCCCAAAGTGGAATGGGTGACTTGGGGGTCACCAGAGGTCAGATGACCATTTGTTAGACATTTCATAGTAGGGATTCCTTTTCAGGCACTGACTGGATCTAAATGAGATCCCCTCTAGCTTTAAAATTATTAAATTCCATGAGTCCCTGACTCAACACTTACTAGTAAGATAACTGTGGGCAAACCTCACTTCTTGGAGACTCAGTTTCCTCATTTGTCAAAAGGAATCAATAGGGTTTACCTTACACACCTGACAGGGTTGTTTTAAGGAAATGATACCATTCATCTTCCCATTGAGTTTTTAAGGCACTTTCCTCACAATGACTCTGTGAGCTAGCTAGTGTAAGTCTTCCTTTCTCCATTTTACAGATGAGGAAACTGAGGCTGAGAGAGGAAAAAAATTTTACATACTGTCAAAAAGAGCTAGAACCTAGATCTTCTATGTGAGTCCAATCCTCTTTCCACTAAGTCATGCTGCCTCTCAGAAAGTATTTTGTGAACCCTAAATAGGTAACACTTTGCAAACTGAAAGGACCACAGGAATAGCCACAGTGTTGTCATATATATATATATGTGTGTGTGTGTGTATAAATATGTATGTATCTATACATATGTATCTATACATATATACATATACATATACATATATATATATATATGAATCACCAACCAGGCATGATTTAAGTGCCTACTATGTGGCAGATACCATGCAAGTCACTGAGAATAGAAAAACTTTTTAAAATGCTATAGTCTAATGAGAGAAAATAGGATATATACAGACAGACAGATAGACAGGCATCCATATATGTCATGTCTCAGCCCCCATCCCTCAGACCAATGCCTCTCCAAAGGCAGGAATCAAGTATTCTGCCTCACCTGAGAGTCATTTAAGGGTAGGGCCATGTCTCCCCTATCAGACTGAAGCAAACAGAGGACAGGACATGTGGTGAGCCATAAGGGGAGAGAGGAAAGCCAACCAGAAAGGGGGGAAATATACAGACAGTAGCACTAGGGGTCTCCCTCCATCCTACAACACTAAGAGAAAGTCTTCAGCAACAACAGCCTCCCCTTGTCTCAGGGCTCCCTGTTCAAGAATCATGGCTCTTCCTAAATTAGACCTCGCTATCCTCATCTGTAAAATCAGATCGTGAAATAGATTAGATATCTCCAAGAGTCCTTCCAGTCCAGAAAGTTTCTGTTCCAGTAGAAATTCCCTTGACAGCCTGGTCTGATGAACAAACAGCAGCCTGGGAACTCTAATCCTAGCACTACCACTGATATGCTCTTTTAGGCTGGGATAGACAGACACTTGCCCTTTCTGTGCCTCAGTTTCACCAAACAACAAATGGGTATATTTGTAGTCTAAGAACTGAAATACAAAGGAAAAGTGCATTCCTTCAGATGTGTGGTACCTGGAATCAAAAATAACAAAACTCTTTCACTAACCCCTGAATTAGGGCAGCAAGGGGTTCAGTAGATGGAGGACTGGGCCTCGAGTCAGAGAAACTCATCTTCACAAGGTCAAATCCGGCCTCTACCCCTTACTAGCCATGTGACCCTGGGCAAGTCACTTCACCCTGTTTGCCTCAGTTTTTTCATCTGCAAAATGAGCTGGAGGAGCAAATAGCCAACCTCTGTAGTATCTCTACTAAGAAAACCCCCAAAGGGGTCACAAAGAGTCACACAAGACTGAACAACAGCAAAGCCCTGAGTGATTTCTAGGGGTGGGTATTAAGTATTCCTGCTCTCACTTCAGACAAAATGACCTAATCCTCCTTTCCCAATATTCCCTGTAATCAGATTACATGGTCATACTGCCTCGCTAGGCCCCAATTGTGTGTTCAAGCCAGGCCATTACATTAAGGCTTAATGCAGATGGATGAAATGTGTGTGGGCTGAAGGAAGAGGGTGGAGGGCAATTGAGGTGGGAGGGTAGTAAACCCTATGGAATTCCTAACTCAGCTGACTTGCTTCCCGTTCCATCTATCCCTGGGGAGGTGGAGGGAAGCTTGGGGGCCCTGGCCCTCAGTGGTTTCCTTTGCTACAGTCGTCTCTAGGTCACCGTACAGCCCAGAGACAGAGCCACATCTGGCCTCCAGATGTGTTCTATATCCAGTTGTGGGGTCTGTGGTCTGATGGAGGCCCCAGAATCATCCAGAAGCTTTAGAAATTGGGGAACTCTGAGTTTCTCTCCCAACATCTGCAGGGCTCCCCTAAGTGCCAGTGAATAATGTCTCCTCCCCAAACACAAGTCATTCAGAAATATGGACCCAAGTGTGCAAACCAGCGCCATTTTATATGAGTGGAGAAAGCAGTCTGGGCTGAAAGAAAATTAGATATCAGGCCAAAAATAATTAGACTGAAGTCTGCCTCATCATCCTGTTCCTTTCGTATATGTTTTTGTGGTGATTTTATTGCAGGTGGTGATGGTGGGGCCCAAGCAGGGAGAGAGATGCAGGACTTAGGGCTGTGAGCAGAGCCTGTGGTGTCTCTCTCCTAGGAAGGTTAGATGAGAAGGAAGGACAGAGCGGGAATCACTGCAGGAAAGGGGGCACAGGTTACTGTGGCTCTTGGACAGCTGAGGAAACCAGAGTTTGGCTGAATCCATGAGCAAGCCCACTTGGGGGAGTCAGATTTCCATCAATATGCCTTTTCAATGACTAAGTATTTGTTAGACACCTCCTGAGTCCCCAGCTGTGGTCGAGGAGGTACTGGGGGAATTGCAAGGAAATGACCCTTCCAGGACCCAATCCACCAGGACAATTTGGTTATTACCACATTAAATTTATTGTAGCCTTTAAAAGACAAATTGTACCTAATTGTTCATGGTTTGGTATGCAGTCCTCTTTTTTGTTTGTTTTTTGTACATTAGAACATTTGTGTTTGTTGATGGCTGTTCAGTTCATAATTAAAGAGAATATTTTTAAAAAAAGGTTCCTTCTTAGGGTGAAGGGTCTTTGCATTTGGAACTTAAGGGAACGAGCCCCTGACTTAGAGGCTTGTTTACCTGTGTGACCTGGGGCCAACTGCTCCCCAGCTGTGGGCCTCTAGAAGAGGTGTTTCCCTAGACCAGGCTAGACCAGACCTAAAAGAATTTGGTCTCAGGACCTCTTTAAACTCTTAAAAATTGTTAAGGACATCAAAGACTTTTTTGGATCATAGTTATTGGTAGTTACTATATTAGAAGTCAAATGTCTTAGTATTATTATGAAAATATTTTTACCTTCAGACCCCCTGAAATGATTTTGGAAGGATCCTCAGAGGAACCAGGACCATATCTTAAGAACTGTTGGACTAGGTGATGATAATAGTGGCTAGCATATAACACTTAAAGTTTGCAAAGTGATGTACTAATATATTATTTCATCTTCCCAACAGCTCTGGGAGGTAAGTTCTATATTAGTTAATCCCATTTTACAGATGAGGAAACTGAGATAGAAAACAATTAAGCAACTTGCTAGTAAGTATCTGGAAGTAGGATTTGAACTCAGGTCTTCCTGAGAGTCAGGTTTCCCTGACCTTCCTCATACCTTAGAATAGGTGATGAACTTCTTGAAGGCAGTGCCTATTTTTGGCTTCTTTCTGTATCTCCAGTACTTAGCACAGTGCCTGACACCTCATAAGAGCTTAATAAATGTTTATTGACTGACCAGCTAAGATTTCTTTCCCTCCAGCTCCAAATTAGCAGACCTCTAGATGGAGTGTTTTCAATCCACAAGAGAAGATTGAGTTGAAAAGATAGGTTGGGGACCACCAGCTTGTGGTAGGCTTACCCTGAACACTACGTTGGTGTGTTTGCATTTGGTATGATAGAAAATTGTAAGTTACTGAATATTTATATATGTATACATATATACACACATATGTATGTATGGTTGTGTAGATGGATGGAGATATGACTGGATAGAGACAGAGACAGAGACAGACAGAGACAGAGAGAGACAGAGGACAGGCTGGTTAGGAGGGAATTGTAACAGCCTAGGCTGAGTTGATAAAGGCACAGCCCAGGGTGGGGAACAGAGAGGTGCTATTTTGGTTTCTGTGTTTCCAAACTGTCATTTCCCAAAGCCTGGAGATCAGAGAAATTTTTAGCTATCTTCCCTGTGAGATTTGCAAGGAAGGACTCCCAATAGTCCAGGTAGCAAATGTCTGACAGGGGAATGAGAACCCCATCCTAGAGCCTCAGTATGAACCAGTTCCAGCTGCTGGTCTTCCAGTCTCAGCATCAGGGCACAGTTCTGTAGAAGGCATTATTCTTAAGACCTCAGCCTAGGTGACACAATGAATAGAGCATCAGCCCTGGAGTCAGGAGGACCTAAGCTCAAACATGTCCTCAGACACCTGCTAACTGTGTGACCTGGCAAGTCACTTATCTCCATTGCCTCCAAAAAAGACTGAAGCCCTTCTCCAAACAATGTAGCTTCACATACAGAGCACCATTTATCTCCTAGTCCTCTTTGCCCAAGAATGGATCCCTGAGAATGAAGGTAAGCCAGAAGCATCATCATCTTCCTTATTGGTCTCCATCCATCAATGTGTCAGCTTCCTTTCCTGCCCCACCCCATTAAGCCTCCAGGAACTAGCGTTCTCCTCTTCTGCCTTTGCTTCTTGTTACTAATTCCCAGTGAAAGTCAAGCAGGTTTGGGGGACATGCAGGTAAAGCGCTTCTGAGTGAGTCTGTGCTATGTGCTGGGACACCAAGATCTCAGATCATAGATGTTTCCTCATTTCCCTTGTCCTCTGGGCAAAGAATTTGTGCAAAGAACACTCAACAAGGTATGGAGAGTTGGGTTCTAATTCTGACTCTGCCATTAACTCATATATGACCTTAGCCAGGTTACTTCCCCTCTCTAGGGAAGGTTGGAGTAGAACCATCTTTAAGGTCCCTTCTCCCTCTAACATTGGATGGGTCTGATGGAAAACCTCTGGGGACTTGTTATCCCATCCATCGGGATATATATGTGTGTATGTATATATAAAGTATGTCTGTACACACACACATTTACACATATATACAGATATAGTGCATGTGTGTACATGTTTGTGTGCATGTGTTATATGTACATATATACATTTACACATATATACACATATAGTGCATGTGTGTGCATATTTGTGTGCATGTGTGTTATATACACACATATACATTTACACATACATACAGATATAGTGTGTACATATTTGTGTGTATGTGTGTTATATATACACATATATTTACACATGTATACATATAGTACATGTGTGCATGTTTGTGTGCATGTGTGTTATATACACACATATACATTTACACATATATACATACATAGTGTGTGTCTGTACACATTTGTGTGCATGTGTGTTATATATGCACATACATTTACACATATATACATAGTGTGTATGTATACATTTTGTGTGCATGTGTATTATATATACATACACATTTACACATATATACATAGTGCATGTGTACATATTTGTGTGCATGTGTGTTACATATACACATATACATTTACACATATGCATACACAGTGCATGTGTGTACACACTTGTGTGCCTATGTGTAGATGGATGCATAGAAAGATGGATGGATGAGCCAAGAGAGGGTGCAGTAGCTCCAGTAAGCTTCCTTAGGAATTGGTCTTGCTTTATTCTGAGACTTCAGTCATACCTGTGACTTCAAATCTGTCACTTACAACCTGTGTGATCTTGGGTAAGTCATTTTATTTCATTCGAACTCAGTTTCCTCATCTGCAAAAATAAGGAGGTTAGCCCCTAGATGAACTTTCTTCAGGATCATAAATCTATAATCTTATGAAATTACTTTTTAAAATCAGAGCAATCTGGAGCTGGGGCAGGGCGGGCAGGAAAGGAGCTTAAAGATCAGCTAACCTAGCAGTTCTTGGGGGTCTGTGAACTTTTAAAATATATTTTTAAAACTACATATAAGCATATTTCAACATAATTTATTTCCTATGTCTTTTATTTTTGTGTATCTAAACACATTATTCTGAGAAGGGATCCATGAGCTTCACCAGAACTGCCATGGAGGGTCATGATTTAGAAAAGTCAAGAACCCCTGATAATCCCTTCACTTTCTAGATGGGGATTCTGAGGCCCCAAATAAGGGAAATGACATGCCCAAGGTCATTCAGCAGTCCTTCCCTTAGTCATCATGAGCTTTCTCTGTCAATTGCCCCAGTTCCTCTGGGTGGTATAAGAGGTCCCAAATGACTTAGTTTTCAGGAGAAGGGGCTTTTGGTGGCCCAGCACAGACCCTATAGCCCTAGCCGGGCTTTGTAAGCAGTGACTCATCTGCTATCATCCTTAAATACCATGTATTCTTGGCATTTCTCCCCTCTCTGCTATCCAGTCCCCCAGACTTCTTTCTTAACTTGGTGGAGAAAACAAACCCCAGATGGGCGAGTCACAAAATCAACAGAACTTGGGAGGTTGCTGGATGCTCAGCCCCTACCACTCCCCAAAGCTGCAGCTCCCAGCCTACTGTCTACAGCTGGGGCTGGGGCTGAGACAAGAGAGCCAGCCAGCCTCAGTGTGGTGCATTATTGATGGGGCCTTTAATTGCACGCTTCCCAAAGTCTACAGAGCCTTTGATGAAAAATTCATTGCCTGCCTGCGGGAGGGAGGACATCAAATCGATAAGCCGCCTGGCTCTGAGTGGTAGGAGGAGCAAGGTCCGTGCCCCAGACTTCAGAGCTGGCAGAGATGGGGCAGCCCAGGCCTCCAGGGATAGGCTGATGGGGCTTTGGCCTTCAGCTAGAGCCCCTCCCATGGCCCAGGAAGACCAGCATGCCATTTTATTAAGGAGGAGACCAAGAGGTCTCAACCTGAAGAAGCTGAGCTCAGGACACTTGAGGGGGGAAAGGGACAGATTAGCAGGAATGGGATAAGCACTTTCCCAAGTCCCATCTATGTCCCTGTGGCTGTATATTCTCTTCCATTCTCAAGATTCCCCTCACTCTAAATGAGAAGTTAAAGGAGAGAGAGAGTTGTAACTTAGAAGCTGGACCTTGGAAAGGGAGAAGATTCTACCTTTTCTATCCTGAGCCTCAGTTTACCCATCTGTTTGGCAGAGAAGTCACATCTGTTCATTTCTTTCAAATCTCTCTGCAGAAGAAGTACAGGAGTAAGATAGGACCCTGAAACTCTGGAGAGTGGTCAAGGTTTGGGGGTCAAGTGCTTAGGGGCAGCTAGGTGGCACAGTGGATAGAGGGCCAACCCTGGAGTCAGGAGGACCTGAGTTCAAATCTGGCTTCAGACACTTGACACTTACTAGCTGTGTGACCATGGGCAAGTCATTTAACCCCAGGTGCCTCACCAGAGGAAAAAAAAGATTTTAGTGCTTAGGATTTATAGTGAGTAGATAATGTACATTTACACAGAAATGAATAGACAGAAATATATGTATTAACATATAGGGATCCAAATACTTAGATACATACATGTATATATGCACATGTAAAATATACAGGCACATATTGCTGGCAAATATTAGGATGCAGATTCATAAAATTATACATTTTAATTGGAAAGTTGGAAAGGACTTTAGAGATCACCTATTCTCAACTCCTTATTTTATAGATGGAAACTAGCACTTTACATGTATCTAACAAAAACAACAAAGAGATCCAGTGTTTGCTTCATAGTTCCAGAACTTTCCCAGTCTCCAGTGTCCCCATAGCCACTATCAACCTCCTCGATTTATAGATGGGGAAACTGAGGCCCTGAGAAGGTCACAATGTTTTAGAACTGTGGAGCTGAAAAGAATCTTAAACATCATCTAGCCTGACTTGTACTAGAACAGAAAGCCCCCTAGCACCTTTTCTTCACTTGAAGGTCTCCAGTGATGAGGAACTCAGTACCTCGAATGAATGAGTAGCTGTTCATTACCTTTTTGGCAAGTTTTAGCTCTTAGAGAGTTTTTTCACTTGCATCAAGTCAACATCTCCCTGTCGTAGCTCCTAGCTATGGCTCGTTACTCTCCTTTCTGAGACCAAACTGGACTGTTTGAATCCTTCCGTCACCTCATGGTTTTTCAAATGCTCGAAGATGACTACCATGCCTTTCCCTCCCATCCCAATTCTGGGTCTTCTTTTTTTCCAGGCTAAATCCTCTTATGGCAGGGTCTCTGGTCATACACCTCTAGATGTGTTCTAGTTTGTCCAGGTTGTGGCTAAAAAGAAGTGTCCTGAACTGAATATGATTCCAAAAGTGGACCCCTCCCCTCCACTAGTTGTCCTGGACACTGCACCTCTCCACGCAGTCTAACATCATATGAGTTCTTTGGGGCTGCCATGTCATACTATGGAATCACATTAAGCTGATGCCTCACTAAGACCCCCAGATATTTTCCCCCATGAACTCTCTTGTCTGGCCATAGCTGCCCCATCTTATACTTGGGTAGTTGATTTTTTTGTCAGCCCAAATGTAGAACTTTACCCTTGTCTCTATTAATCTCCTCTTCATGCTAGACCATCCCTCTGCCCTGTTGAGATCTTTTCAGATCCTGACCCCCTTACCCCTTTCCCAGATTTGGATCATCTGCAAATCTGATAATTTTGCCATCTATGATTTCATTTCCAACATTGATTTTAGGAGAAATGTCAAACAACCAACAAGCAACTTACCCAGGCTGGCACAGCAAGTTATTAGCAAGCCCCTCCTTTGCAATTGGATCTCAGCCTGATGGAGAGCCTCGGTGGTCCCCATCCAGCAGGAGAGAACTGGCACTTGTCCCCACCCCACCCCCTCAGTTGCCTTAGAACTCAATTGTGCTTATCGGAAGCAGGAGAGACTTTCATTAAGGCAAAGGAAGCTGAGGTGGCAAAACCCAAGGAGGAGCCCTGAGCTCCCACCTCAAGATCCAAGGAATGGAAATGAGAGGCAAGCCTGTGCTGGGTCCCAGTTTGACTTGGCCCTGTGATTAGCCCCCAGGAGCCTGTCTCATTAAGTTCCATGTACTAAGGATGAGCGAGCAGCAGAGACTGAGCATCACACAGGCTAAGGCTAAGGCAACATTGAGGCAACAGAATGGTCAGAAGAGAAGGGAGCACAGATCAGAGGGGGAAGCCTATGGCAAGAAGGAGCTGCCCAAAGACAATGTCCCATAGTCCATTTTTGTACATCCAACTTGAGTACTCTGCCTTACAAAGAGTAGGTACTAAATAAATATTTGCTGAATCCATCACCTGCACAGATTGTCGTAAGACGTGTTCTAACCATCCCCTCTCACACACACCAGGCTCATTTACAACTCCTTGCCTTCATTCTTACCAATACCCTCTACCATCTCTAAGTTGAAGCATTTAGAAGGTTCCTTCCACCTCTTATGGTCTGTGGTCCATAGAATTGGTGTCACACAGCCTAGCACTTCAGCATATGCCAATAGTCAATCATTAAACATTTATTAAGTGCCTACTATATGGTATCTTCTCACCTGCTGGGAATACAAAGAAAAAAGTGCCTGTCCTCAAGCTGCTCACATTCCAGCAAAGGAGAAAATGTGTCTGTGTGTCTGTGTATATTTATACACATGTACATGTATGTATATATGATATATATGCACAATATACATATATACACAGTTATACATTCATATGTAAATACAAAACACTTGAAACCTTGAAGGGGAAAGTACTAGAGCATCTGGGGGACTAGGGAAGACCTTATGACAAAGGGAAAATTGGAGTAGGGTCTTGGTTGGTTGGTTGGTTGTCCTTAATTCTCAGAGAGGACCAAAATGACATCACTGTTCTAGAGTCACGTTTCAACGTGTCTGACCATGGCTGATCAAACCAATATGAGCTCAGAATGCTCTACCACAGGTCGGGCACAAATAGTTCATGTGAACATTTGGTGTGTATATCCTCCATTTCCTTAGAGCTGCTTCAGTTCTGCTTTGTTCATAGAGCACAGCACCAAGGGATCCCCAAAACGGGAGAGGTGAAGGAGGGCATTCTACACAAGTTGCTTCATGTCTGTATGTCCTCTATCACTAACTTCCTTGTAAGCTCCTCCTTTTGCTCCCCCATAACACCCAGCCCAGCATTGGTGCATGAATGAAGCCAAGATCACTGGATCAGAAGTAATTACTCAGACTCCAGCATTTTTTAATTTGAACCATGGCTGTTTTGTTTACAAGAAATGAGAGGAAATTCACAAATAACCCTGAGGATCCAATATCATATATTCTAGATCTCAAAGAAATCATCTATTCTTATCACCCCATTTTACAGATGAGGAAACTGAGGCCCAGACAAGTAAAATGATTTGCCCAAGTTCACACAGACAGTAAAGGGGGAGAGCCAAGATTCTGGCTTAGGTCATGGGAGCTAGAAGAGATTTCTAAAGTCATTGGGTTCAAACTTCCCATTTGCAGATGAAGAAACTCACACTGAAAGTAGAAGTATCTTGGCCAGCAACTGGTTAAAGTGTCTGACCCAGGATTTAAGGCCAGGTCTTCCTGACTGGGAGTATAGGACTCTTTCTATTGCCCAGAATTAACTTCCTATCAAGTATTTACAAGTTATCATTCCCACTGAGCTGTTGGGTCCTCCTAAAGTTTTACTAAATTGACTGAGTTTTAAGCAAGATACCCTGTGAGACTGGGCCATCTCCATGGCCCCATGGCTTTCACCAAAGCCACCATCCAAGGGCTCCTGCCTACAGAGTGTTTGTCCTGTGGGACCCCAGACACCACTCTTCCCAGATCCTTCTGCCCAAGACTGAGCTCTACCCACCTTCTAGCTCCCTGTTGGGGAGTTTTAAAATCCCTGACATTGGGACTAAAAGCCCATCCCCTTTCTGCATAACTAGGATCTACTTCATTCGGTCTTATTTATATATTACATATACATGTGTGTACACTACTCTACTAATAAACACATGCATTATGAAACAATACAAAATATCATTTGGTAGTATGAAATAAAAATGAAGACATATTTTATTCTAGGACCAATAGAGAGCCACTAGATTTTACTGAGCAGGGAAGTGATATGATCAGACCTGAGCTTTAGCAAAATCATTTTGACCCCTGTTTAGAGGATGGATTAGAAAGGGCTGATACCTGACTCAAAAAGATCTAATTAGTAAGCTATTGTAATAGAGTAGGTGAGATGGGAGGGGGGCCTGAATCACAATAGTGACCATATGGATAGAGAGAAGGGGGCAAATGCAAGCAATATTGTGAAGGTTGAAGTGAGATTTAGATAGAGAAGATGAGAAAGGGTAAGAAGCTGAAGATGATGGAGGCTCTGAATGTGGAATAGTGGAAGGATGGTGGTGACCTTGGAATAGCAGGGAAGCTTTGAAGGAGTTGGATTTGAGGGGAAGGATAATGTAACGCAATTGGCGATGCAGCCCACAATATCACAATCTATCAATGACTGTTTAATAATCCTTCCAGTCTGTCCCACCCAAAATGAAAAGGGGAGAGGAGAGGCTCTTCCTAGTGATGATCTCTGAACACAGAGCCCAGCAGAGCACTCCGGACCCAGCCCTGAGGTCATCTGGGATTAAGGGAGCTGTGTATGCTGGGAAAGGGGGACAATTTACCCAATGCTTAGGTGTTTGTTAGGTTAGAATTTCCTTGAGGGTGGAGGTAGGCCTCAGAAAGGGGATGTTTTGAAACTGTCACAGTATCGAAAGAGTGTGTTGAAAGATAAGGTTAGAGATGATTATGTTTGAGACAAACCTCACCATAATCTACTGTGGGGTGGCAGGGAAGGTTTGACCCATCTTCTCCCCCTTTGATTGGTTGATCACACACTACTCAGGGTCAATTTACCTTCCCTTGGGGATAAACCTTGAGTCCACTGACTCAAATAAACTTGGGCATCCCATTAGGCATTTTGCAGCGATTGCATGTAAAGATAGTCTAGGAATAGGCAGCTGAGGTTTCTGAGCATGGTCAGACCACACAAACACAATGACTAGTGAGGTCTCTGAGCATTTGTGTGTGCTTTGTGGTCTTCCAATGATTACCCTCGCTTTGGGAACGACCCTGTGGAATGGACCGTCTGTGCCTGTGCTGAACACAATCTCAGAGCCTACATTTGCCCCAGGGGATGGGGGTGTAAGGACAAAATAATCTGTAGTCTCAGAACAGTCTGTCTAACTCACTCCCCCATCTTAAGAGCATGTCAATGCCTGGAGTCCCAGGAGATGAACTGAGGAGGTTGGATTTCAACTCAATGAAGACTTAGTAGACATTATCTGATGATGATGATGGTGGTGGTAATGATCATAAAAAAGAAAGACAAGTGTGTAGTTCAATGTCAGCAGCTTTGGGATGCCTCAGGTTTGGCATGCAGGGAAATACCATCCTCATTATGGAAGAAAGGTTCATTGAACCATAGAGTTAGAGATCATTTCGTTCAACAGTTCTTAACCTGAGATCCATGAAACTGGTTTTTAAAATATATTTAGATAACCACATTTCAGGATAATTAGTTTCCTTTACAATCTTATGAATTTTGTTTTATTCATAAAATATTATTCTGATAAAGGTATATAGGTTCCACCAGATCCTCAGAGGGGTACGTGACACAATGTCAGGATTGCTGATCTGTTCAACCCTTCAATGTACAGTTGAGGAAACTGAGGTCCCAAAGGAAGTTCTATAATTTGCCTGAAACCAGTTATCTTCTCATTATACCACATTTCCTCTCCTCTTATCATTCTCCCTTCCTTGGGATCAGCTTATGTGGGAAGTCATTGATTGTGAACAATGTTTCTGCCAGATTATGTAGAGATGTCAGGGAAATAGGAAGGCTACTATTGTATACGTGGTTCAGGAACTACCAAGACCAACTGCTACTTGGTGTTATAGAATGGGGGTGGGAGTGAGGGAAGAATGGAGAATATAGTTAGTATAGAGAAAGCAGTTGGGGTGAGTTAGTGAAAGACTTGACTAAAAGAGGTCAAGAAGTATGGGCTAGCAGTAACCAGGGTGACATAGAACTACAGGGGATTTTGGAGGTCAGCTAGTCCAACTGCTTCATTACACAGATGAGGAACCTGAGATCCGGAGGGGTAAAATATCCTGCTTGAGATCACATAGGGAACAACTGGCAGAGCAGGGTAGCAGTGGGGCAGGGGAAGGGGAGAGGAGGAGAGAGAAAGGGAAGAGATGAAGGATTTGAACTCAGGTCTCCTAACTTCCAATTCAGTGTTCTTCATACTGATCCCCTAATCCGATACCCAGTGATTCTCATCTAATTGTAGAGACCATCAAGGCTTCTCCCATATGCCTGGACCACCTAGTGCTGTATTCACACAGGAGCCTTTGCTATGCCAGATGTCTATATCCTCTACTTTGGTATGAGGACACATCTAGAAACAACTATAAACATCTACAGGATCCTACCTTAGGACCATCAAGGGGAAAGCAGGTGGGGATCCCACACCCTTTAGAAGCATTTCATTCCACTTTTAAATAGTCATTCATTATGACTTATTTTTTCCTTACATCAAACCATTTATTCAACCTCAGTAGATGTACATTAAGTTCCTATCATGTGCAAGGCATAGTTCTAGGCACTAGAGAGAGAAAGATTAAAGAGCAACATAATCCTTGCCTTCAATGAGTCAAAATCTGACTGATTTCTACCCATTAGTTCTTGTTCTGTTTTCTGGGGCCAAACAAGTCAAGTCTAATGCCCTTCTGTATGAGAGCCTTTCAGGTCTCTGAGGACATCTCCCATGCCCCACTCTTCATTCATATTGAATATACCCAATTTCTTCAAGGTCTGATATTTGGCTTCAAGTCCTTTCATTTTCATGGTCATTGTCCTCATGACACAGTCTGTGTTCTAGCTTGTCAATGTCAGTTCAGAACTGAACATGCTTACCTTATCTGTGGTCTGACCAAGGCAAAGTACATCAGAAACTAGAAGCTCTCTGGTTCTGGGCATTTTGTTTTGGGTCCGGCCCTATAATTTCATTGATTTAATTGACTCCCAGGAGGGGGAAGTCTATCAAGGGAGACCAACAACCACTCTGCAAAATGGAGTCTTAGAGCTGCCCAAGGACATGGAGTGACTGAGTGACTTGCTCAGAATCAGGGGCTGGTCTGGAAACCAAGTCTTCCTGAAACCAAGGTTGTCTCATACTGTTTTTCTTTCTTGAGACTCCATGCTTCTGTTAATGTAGTGAAAGAAAGGAAGCTTAGCTTTGAGGGCTGCCATGATGCCCTCTTGCTCTATAATGAATTAGCAATCCAGTACTGAATTTTCCCCTACAACACACATCTACCACAGGTTAGCATTTGTCCACTAACCAACACTCATTGGGTCTGGCTGGTCAAACAATTCCAAGTCTATTTTCTCTAGTTCATATCCCTCCCATCTTTCCCATAAAAATCTGAGCTTATTGAGTTTATGGCAGGTCCCTAATACAGATCAGGTTAACACTTCAAGAGAGAAGGGAATAAGCAATTATATGGCATCTAAATGGTTCTATAATATTATCAATAGAGTTGTCTCCCCATCTTGTGCAGAACATCCTTCTCATCCTGTGTAATTATCATCCATATCCTTCCTTAAATCATCCTTAGGAGATCTACTCAAAGCACTAGAAGTCATCTTCTACTTCTCTGAATAGTTTACAGATGCCAGGAGAGCATTCAGGTCATCCACTTGTTGGCCACTACTCTTGTTACATGACCTGCTCAGATCTAGCATTTATATATTTTGTAGATTTTGTAAAACTTAATCCACTGAGGCCCAGAACACTCCAGAGCCACCCCAACCAGATCTCTGGTCATTCGAAAGAGATCAGCCTGACAGCTCTGCAGTTGAATGGGCAGCCTATCAAGTTAGGCCATCAGTAGAGATGCAGTTGGACAATTAGGGGGATCTAAAACTAAAATGACAAAAGTGGAGGGATTGTATTTGGGAAATCCACACTTCTGCTCCTTGACTTAAAATTCTCCTTAGCACCAATGTTCTCCCAACGTTGCCATCTGACTATGGGTTGCAATACACAATCAAAAAAGGAGAATTGTTTGTGACCACTCCTCCCCACCAGGGCCAATGGGAAGACTCATAACAGCATAACAGGTGTGACCGGGCTGCCCCATATTATCAATAATGACTTGTGAGCAAGAAGTGACATGGAATGTTAGAAGGCCTAGCAGAAGGCTTCCTCAGCATTGGAAGGCTCTTTTATGGAAGACATCAACACAAATCACTCAGGATAAAAAGGAACCAGTAGTATGTGATCTACATTGGCCAATAGAGAGCCCACAGCAGTGAAAACACAATTCTATTGAAGATTTTTTTTTAATGGGTCATTGTGGCTCAAAAATGCATTTGCTAGCTATGTTGGTTGTGCCTTCCTCTACTTAATTGAATTTGAGCAGCAGGAACTTCTATGCCTCTCTAGTTTTGTAAGATCAAAATATAGAGCTGGAAGGGACCTCAGAAGTCATCTAGTCCAACTCCCTTATTTTACAAGCAGGGAAACTGAGGTGCAGTGAAGTATAGTGACTTATCTAAGGTCTCATAGGTAGTAACTAACAGCTAGGATTAGTACCCAGACCCTCTAGTGTGTGTTCTCAGCCAGAATTTGTGCTTATCACTCTTAAGAAACTCTTGCTACCTCAACTCCATGACACGGCACCATGGTAGGACTTTTGTGGAATCCACGAACTCTGATAGAAAAGAAAATGAAGCTGATCCATTCTTAAAAATTATATGCTGGCTCTAATGAATGATGCCTTTCATTTCTCAGTGCTCACAAACCATCCTTTTAGGAATGAGGTCTATAATTTGCCAAGGCATTGACACCAAGCTCACCAGCCTATCACTCAAAACATCCACCTGTATCCCTCTTTGATAAGAGACCTGGGTGTTCTCACCCAGCCCTGCTCATCCCTCAGTCCTGTCTAGGTGCCAGCATGACTCTTCTTTTAGGTCCTGTTTCTGCAGGGCCACCCTTCCCCCACAGGCAGGTCTCCCTGGCTCTCTCCAGCTTCCCTGGAATGGTTCCAGTTCAGGTCTCAGAGAAGCCAGGCTTCACCTGCCTCTCATTCTGCATTACTGAGCAGGGATCCTTGTTGTAGCAACAGCTCCAGGGAATCAGCTACTGAGAGACTCCCAACAACTGAAGGAAAAACATGCTCGCACCAGATTCCCCTCTTCCTCCAGCATCTCAGGCTGATCCTGACTCAGATGAAAGTCCCCCTGTTTCTGTCACCCCCACAGTAAGTTTGATCTTCCTGGCTGTAGGCTTTGGAATAGAGGCTGTTGTGGGGAAATCTCAATGAGGGATAGACACTAGGGGAAATAGACATTGACAATTTCCAGGGGAGTTGGGATGGTGTTACCTGGCAACAAGAAGGAGGCATTTCAGAGCTGGGAAAGGTGTCCTCTGGGGTGCAAGGAGGGTGTAAGTCTAGTGCCATTGTCAACAGATTACAAGGAGAGCCTAGGCAGATGTAGACCAGGTCACGGGCCCAATGACCACAACAAATGGCCTACTACTACCGGCCAGCATCATCAACAGTAGGTATTAAATCAGGCTGGAGGGATGAAAGAAGGGGTGCTAGGGTATCCTGGAGGATGCTAAACCCTTTGAATCTTGGAGGGAGAGGAGGATGGGGGTCATCAGTCCTGACCTAAGATGGTCTTGAGGAAATTCATCATGACCCAAGAGATCTGATAGGGAGAGGGAGAGATGTGATACCCTTGAAGGGTTCATCCCATCATGGGACTGATTCTTCCCCTGTCCCCTTTTCCTTGGACTTCCCCAAACATAAGTGGTTGGTCCATCTGGCTCCTAGTCCAGAAGAATCCCCGTATGTGATCTATGTCTGGGACTTTCAGGGTTTCTGGACCTTAGGCAGCCAAGGAAAGAGGTTGATGAGATCTATGTGTGATTAGCTTGGAAATCCTTCCTAGAAGATAAGAATTCAAATCAAGGGTGGAAGACTGGTGTATATTAGAGGTGGGGGGATTTGGTGGAGGGGAAGCCTACTTCACATCAAGCAAAACAAGATGGAGAAAGGGCAGGGAATTTAACAACCCAGAGAGTGAGAGCCTAGAGACACAAGAAAGGAGGAACAAGGTTGTTTTGGAAACTGTGTTTAGATGTGACAAAGAAGCAGGAGGGGAACATCCAAGGGAGTAAGCTGGGGATGGTAGGATCTGGACAAGACTTGGGGATAATGGTCCTCTATTCCACTTTATGGCTCCACCTCAGTGCCTCTGGGGTCATGAGCTACATAGCCTGGCACAGTGAAAAGACTCTGGAGTAGATGACCTGGGTTCAAATCCTGCTTCTGATGATTACTACCTTAGTCACCCAGGCCAAGTCATTCAACATGACTTGGTCTCAATTTCCCCATTAATGTAAGGAATTAAATTGGACAGCCTGGAAGGTCCATTACAGACCCTGTGATCCCTGCATCACAACTGTGAGATAGAGCTCATGACAGGCTTGGTGATGGGAGAGAAGGAAGGGCTGTTCCATAATATGTGACCAGCAAGAGATCCAAGGATTCTATGGAAATGGAATGGTAACCAAATGAAAGTGAAGAATCAAAGCTTTAGGCATACATTCAAAAGACTTTCCTTCTCCATCACCTGAATAATACTGCTGCAGTCAGCCCACACATCCTTCCCAAGGATCTCAGCTTCCATGGGGCACGCAATAAGAGAAGGCAGAGCCCTGCCCCCGCAGCCCCTCCTTTGGTTAGGAGGGTGGGCCAAAGACAAATAATGAGATATAGTAATTAAGGCGATCAAAACATGGAATTCGCTGATTGTGAAGTAGTGAGCTTCTCCTTCTCACTGGAGCTATTCAAGAAGAGGTTGAATGGCCACTCTTTGGGGATGGTAGAGAGACCTTTTGTTCTAGGGAAGGCAAGAGGCCTCAGATGATCTTTTCAATTACCCTCCAGACCATGTGTTCTAAGTGCTGAATGCAGACATTCCGCTTATGGATAGAGTTGGAAGAAGGTGTTAGGAGATGCAGAAGGCTCTCCCTTCCCTTCCTCCCACTTTATGAGTTAGTACCATTTCTCCTGAGCCTGGCAATGATACTATAAACCGATAAACAGCAAAGGTTTAGCAAAGGCAGAGCTTCCTTGGGGCTGCAGTGGTCAGGGAAGGCTTCTCAGAGGAGGAAGACCTGGAGACACAGCTGAACCTTGAAGGATGGGAGGTGCTGAGAGAGGTGTACATGGGGGAAAAGAAGTGGGGGAGGGAATGGGTCTTAGGATATAGATGTTCAACCCCCTTCATTTTACTGATGAGGTAGCACTGGGACATCTGAGGAGAAACATGGGAAGGGCAATGTGAAGTAGAAAGACCAGTGGACTTGGTGAGCTGTGGGTTTCAGTCCTAACTTTGATGCTGGTTGGTTTGTGTGCCTTTGGAGAAGCATGAGCCTCAGTTTCCCTGTGAGTAAAATGGGGGTGATGGACGTTTTGATCCTAGTTGTATTGCTTGTTTTTCTGGAGCTGTGAGTCTGTGAATAGAGAGCTTTAGAAATGGGAACTGTTGTTATTCCCCATTCCTACACCCACCCACCCCGCTCCATTTACCATTAAAACTATAAAAAGCAACCTTACCAAAAAGCACATTCAGACTAAGTAGGTGGGCTTTGAAAGAAGGAGGGAAAGTGTACTGGAATTACCTGCCCCCCCCCCCCCCCGTCTTTTTTCCTTAACTACTGAATGGGACGGAACAAAGACCCTTCAATTTCCTCCTCAGCTAAAAGCTAGCTGAGACAAACTCAATGCCTATTGTTCCCATCCACCCACACCCCGCACCCCCTCCTCATGATGGTAACCTAATTTAAAGCTTTCATTTGCATGTATTTGCATGTTGTTAGCAGAGGAATTGAGATCTTGACATTAAGTCCAACTGGACACAGGCTGCTGGTATTTTAGACCCAAGGAGTCATAAGATTCCAGGTGCTGAGATCTGGAAAGATAAATCTGAACAAGGCTAGAGAGGGGCAGGGGAAGGACCAGGTAAACATAGTCTAATAGCCACCAGCTTAAAAACCATATATAGCCCCCTAAACCTTCAGAACATGGGGTCTTAGTGCTACCAGGAAGCTTAGAGACCATCTAATCAGACACCAACACACACACCTGTCATTTTATCCATGTGGAAACTGACACTTAGAGGAAGGGAAATGACTTGCCCAGGGTCACTCAGCTGATTTGTGATAGAATCGAGAGATTTCCTCTCTTCTCAGACTAGTATACATTCCACTATCTCTGAAACTCCTCAGTCCATCATTCAAGGCTCCCACTCAAGCTTCCACCCTCCCCAAAGGCCTTCTCCAAATCCATCTCCTACTGTGCTCTTACACAGATCCTCTGAGTCATCCAAGCCAGAGTCCTCACTATTCTCACTGTCCTGTCTCCCTCATCCTTCAAGATCTTTCCCTTCTGAGGATGTTTCTGAATGTTGTACCTGATGCTGCTGCTGCTTCTGCCTACCCCACACACTGGGCTCTTCCTCCCCTGGTTTCTGATCAGAATCTGAGCCCTGAGATTTAGCCCCTCAAGTCTGCTCTTTGATTTATGTGGGTTATCTGTTATCTCCCCAGTCAAATTTAGAGATACCTAGATCACTGGCCTTCTCCTCCTCCTCCCTGATTCCCTCCTGGCTTGGGCATACAACTTGTGCTTAACACATGAGAAGCCCCTTGACTAGAGGAAAAAGAGATGAGCTGCTTTGTAAAATGAGTACTCACTCTAAAATCTGAACTGTAAATGAGATATTAAGTGACTTGCCCAGGGTCATGTGGCCTGGATATGTCTATAGAGAAAAATGATGTTTTATCCCAAGCACTTCCCTGGGTCACCCCTTTCCACCTTTCCCAGAGGGCACCATGAGGAGCCAATGATCCACCGATGGACCCCAATCTCTGCCCCTCCCCATACCCCTCCTGGCCCTGTTTGAGTGAAGAAAGGCTCGTTTCCAAGGTGACTTTCTCCCTTTGGATCTCACGCTATAGAGGAGCAGACACGCTTAATTCCAGGACACTGACATCTGCTCCTCCAAGTCCGCCTGGCAGCAGCCTGGCAGATGGTCTGGTGTAGTTTAGGGAGCTGACCTTAGAGTCAGGAAAACTGCTCGTTGGGTGATTCCCCCAAGCAAGTCACTGCATTGGAAGAGGAAATTTCCTCATTGGGATTTCTTTAAACCAATGAAATCACAGGTCAGGTCCAAAAGGGAAAAGGAATTAAGCCTCCATAAGGGAAAATGTGTCCCCTCACCCAGCTAGCGCTCACCAAGCATCCTCATGGATGTGATCCTACCCATTACAACAAACAGACAGCCCCCATTTAGGGCCACTCCCAATCTAAGGACCTACCATCCTTGGCTGATTTGACTTTCCCAATGTCTCTCCACTTTGCCTCCTATAAAAAGGGTTCCCTTTCCCAGGGAGCTCTATCTTAGAGATGTCTGGTAGATAAGAGGGCTCTGAGTCGAGATCAGTGTGAAAGGGCAGGGCAGAGAGGTCTCACCCAGGCTGCAGGTTAGTGACCAGTGGCTTGATCGGGTTCCACAGCTGGAAGATTTCAGCCCATGTTGGCCATATCAGAAGGTCACACACAAGATGCAGTCAAGGTCCCAGCCCTTCAAGGTGTGGCCCCATGAAGAGATAGATGAGTACTCCCACCTACCTTATGGGAAGGTGCATCTGTATAGCAGGTATGGAGGACTTCAGAATTGGAGGGGGTGGGCATGGGGGTGGGGGAGGAGATAACCAGAGGCAGGGCCCTAGGGGAGCTCAAGCCCTGTCCAGAACAGATAGAGCCCAGCTCTACCCACAAATTTAGAATATTGGCAGAGGAGGTCAAGACTGAATTGTCAAAAATTTTTGTCAAATCTAGACTTACTAGTTTCAGGCCCAACTCTGGGCATACCAGCATATTATAGTAAGAAAAAACACCCTGATTTGAGACCTGGATTCAGATCCCAACTCTGTTATTGAACTCCTATGTATCCTTAGAGCACGTCACTCTCTGAGTGTCAGTTTCATCATCTATACAATGGATGGATTAGACTAATTGACCTCTGGAGTCCCTTTCAACTCTAAATCTGGGGTCCTACGAGGCACTGGTAATACCCACAGTCAACAAGAGTAGAGGCAAAGCAGAAAGCTCACTGACTCTTGAGTCAGAAGGCCTGGGTGTGAATCCTACCTCCATTGATTTCTACCTGTGTGACCTTGGGCAAGTCACTTAGCTTCCCTAGGCCTCAGTTTTCTCATCTGTAAAATGAGAGGATGGGACTAAATGACCTCTGATCCATAAAGTGTTGCTTAGTGGTGGCCCTTAGGTGACCTTCTTCAAGGGTTAGAGAGGGATACACAATTCACAGAACAATCAGATTACAAAGACTTATGCCTTAGCCTCTCTGTGCTGTCTTAGAGGCTGTATCAATTAATTGGATGTAAATAAATGGGTCATGTCAAAGTACATAGGAATAATTTGGCATCTTAAGCCATTTACACATTTTCCCAAACAACCTCATTCTGCTCCTTGGGACTTTTTTTTGTCAAAATCACAAAGGGAAACTGTTACTTATCACATGCTCCAAATTAATAGAGCCAGAACCAAAACACTTTGACTATATTTGTTTCCTTACTGCCAACACCAAGTCAAGTAAGTCCTCAGCAACACTCTTTCCCTGTACTGAGACCTCTAGAGGTGCAGAGGAGAAATAAAGCCATATTTCTGTCCTCAGGGAGCTTATTGTCTAAAGAGAAGAGAAGGAAAGGAGAGAAAAGATGAAGTCAGGGTGAGGGAAGGGGAGGAGGGAGAGAGAAGAAGAGTATAAGGAGAGAGGAGGATGGAGAGAAAGGGGAGGGGAGAGAGAAACAAAGATAGATATGGAGAGGGAGAGAAGTGGAAGAGAGAAAGAGGGATGGAGAGAGAGGGTAAGAAAGGAGTGAGATAGAAGAGGAGAGGGAAAAAGGAGAGAGGGAAAGAGAGGGAGGTAGATGTGGGAAACAGGGGAAAGAAGGGAAGTTGGGGGAGGGACAGAGAGAGATAAAGAGAGTAGGGAGAGACACAGAGAGAGACAGAGACAGAAAGAGCGAGAGCCTACATTGTCATCACACTGAGGGAAGATGTAGGGATGAGCTGTAGGGTTATTGCTTGCTTGGTGTGTATCAAGGAAGTCTCCCTGGAGGAGATGGGTCCAAGCTGTGAAGTTAAAAAGTCAGACAAAAAGGATATGGGAAAAGATCATGTCTGTGCCAGGCAAATGAGATACCTAAGGAAAAAGAGACTGGGGAGTGGATAAGGGGGAAAAATAATGGAAGCAAATGAGCCCAGAGGTAAATCATTGAGGGGACAGCTCTGACTTTCCAAGTCCGAAACTTGCTTGGAAAATCTGAGGGGCCACAGAGGAATCCAAGGGGCCAGGGCTTCCATGGCAGCGAGGAGGCCCAGACTTGGGGGCTAGAGGAGGGGAGGAAGAGATATAGGTGTGACCGAACCCTAGGGGGGCAGCAAGGGGCCAACCATTTGTAGATGGTGGAGCTGTTCGTGGGAACAGAATGGGAGTAGAACCCCCTTTGGGGAGCATGTGTTCCTCCCCAGAGTGGTCCGGGCCTTCTAGTTCCCTTCTGTGACTGGCCACCTTCCTTATTCTCTGCAGTCTTTATTATTCGGAACCCTCAGACAGCCAAGATCATCAGCATGAGGTGAGTAGCTCTGAGATCTATGCACTGGGTAGACAGAACTCTGGGCCCTCTCCTGGACACGACTTCAGGCTCCATGTCCTAAGTCCCGCCAGAGGCACGTACTTTCTATATTGATCAACCAGTGCCTCTGGTTTAAGGGTGCTTTGAGATCGATCTCTCACGGGCATGAGTGTGGGTACAAAAGGAAAATGGAGGTGTCTGTTGGCAAGGAGAGGATTTTCTCTGGAAATCTAAAGGTGGCACGGAGAAGGTTAGAGAAAGGAAAACAAGCTTTTTGTGAAGGCAGAGAAGACCAGAATGGTTCTCTAGTTAGTCAGGTACATCAGGGCAGCATAGTGTAGAAGAAATATCTCTAAGGTCAGAAAGGCTAAGTTCAAAACCTACCTCTTCCACTTACTACCTATGTGACTTTGGACAGGTTACTTAACCTCTGTGGGCTTATTTTATTTACTATGGGTTGGTTCCCTTACACAGATGAAATCCCAGGTCTCACAGACACACCTACACACCTACACACACACACACACAGACACACACACACATACACACATACTCATACACACAGAGCCAGGCAACAGCTGGCAGACTTACATACAATTCCCAGTAGTCATAGGACATGGATTCAAATCCTACCTCTGCTAATTAACTACTTGTGTGACCTCAGGCAAAACACTTCCTCTCCCTTAGCCTCAGTTTCCCTCTTCCACAAAATGAGGATATTGAACTATGTGGTCTCTAAGGTCTCCATCAACTCCAGGGTTTCACATGTGTTTCTTCTATCCGAAAAAGGTCTTGGTGCTTGATAGAGGAGAAAATTCACCCAGAAGAGAGGTGAAGAAGTAAGCCAGTGACCCTTTTTCTTCCCCAGTCAACATTTAATAAAAATACTTGCTGGCTTACTGCCTGAGCATCTGGCTGAATGATTAAAAGGCAGACAGCTCAAAGCCCTTGCAGAACCGGAAGATCAGATCTGGCTTCTGTGGTTCAGCGACTTCCTGGGGAGACAACATCCCCTCCTGCCTCAGTTTTCCAGTCTCTAAAAGGGGTAGCATTGCTTCCCTTCCAGCTTGAACGTTCATTCTTCTTTAGGTAGAAACAATGGTTTGTTTGGATTTTTTTATTCCTAGCACCTCAGCCCAGACAGTGAGAGACAGGGCTTCTGCCCGGAGGGGTTAGCAGCTCTTCCCATTTCCCCCTAGATTTCAGAGAGCTCTGGGTGGGAAAACACATGTGTTCCTGTTTGTGATTGCCTCCATGTATGTGTTCACAAGATGCCATCTGTCTTACCTGAGAGGTGCTCCAGGCCTGTGGTTCTCTCCTTGCTCTACTCCCCTCCATTACCCCATGCTACTTTCCCATCCTCACCAGTAAGACTCCTTGGCCTTGGAGTAGTCCATACCTACACATTGTACTTGAATCTGTGACTCATAAATGTTTACTCAATACCTACTGTGCGCCACTACATGGGGTGTTTTCAAGTCTTCCAAGGATATTCAAATGGGATCCAAGTTCTAGACTGAGGTGGGGAGGGGTGATTCTGGGTTTCATTTTCCCATCAATGAAGTGGGAGATGGGAATTCACCAAGGAAACTTCTAATAATCCTTCCAGCTCTGGATGTTGAATGATTGTATTATTTTCTGATTTTATTCCTTCTCTCCTTCAGTCTTTCCTAAAGCCTTTTGAGATAGAGGGAGCTAAGGAGGGCCCAGCCTATTCCTTGTTTTTCAGGTAAAGAAACTATGATTAGAAAAGTCAAATTGACCAGCCTAAGGTCACCCAGGAAAGTAACAGAGAACCTACCAGCACCCTGGCCTCTTCAAGCTTCCCTGGGGAGAAAAGTGGAGGATAAATAGAATAAAAAATTTTCAATAAAGGAATAGAATCAATTGAGAAATTGTGTGAAGAAGGATGGCATGAATACTGGTTCCTTTAAGTTCAGGGGTAGGGACTGAATGGATCTCATTTCTCTGGGTTTTCTTCCAGGCCAATTCATTTTTTTCACAGGCTTGTAGATAGCGCCAATAACTACTTCTATTTTTATTAGGATAAGGTTCATATGGTACTTTCCCCACTATTTAACCTATGAGGAAACTGAGGCACAGAGCAATTAAGCAACTTGTCCATGGTTACGCAATATCAGAACCAAAATTCAAACCCAGATCTTCTGAGTCTGGGTCCAGGCTCTTTCCACCTCCCCACTAAGTCTCGTCTGTCTCTCACTAGAGATTAGAGACCCTTGTCTAAGAATAGGGGTAGAGATAGGACTTGGGAAGGTTCTCCAGAATCATAGACAGCTTAGAGAGCATCTTGTCCAATTTACTCATTTTTACAGATGATGCCTAAAAGGGCAATGACTTACCCAAGGCCACACAGGGAGTGAGTAGGATTCAGGCCTGGATGCCTGGACTTTTAAGTCTGCCATCATTTCTATCCTCAAGGAGGTGGGGGAGAGGAGGAGGAGGTTGCTTAGAAAGTTCAGGCCCTGGAACTCCCTCCGCACCTTCCACCATAGCAAAGGGTCCATAAATCAGGTTTCTTCAAGGTACCCAGGTCCCACTTCCCTCCAGCTAAAAAGTAGCTTCCAGTTCCTCAGAATAGAGGTCTAAGCTTGAGGCAAGATCGTTTGTGGGAGCTGGCCTCCCTCTGCTGGGCAAAGAGAGAAGTGTAAATTCCTGGACTGCCCACAAGACTTAGACTCAAAAGTACCTGTTGGAACTGGTGCCTTATGAGGGCCATCTCCTATGGGGTCTCCATGAAATCTGTCAGATTGTAGAAGAACGAGGCCTCTCTTGAGAGGGTTCGTCCAATCCTTGACTTCAAGCCAAGGGATGAGAGTCTGCCCTGGGCAGCAGAGCTGGGGGTGGCCGTGGGGGACAGGAAGGAGTTCAATGGGGATGGAGAATAGAAAGCAGGTTAAGAAATGGGATGGGATGGAGTCCCCAGACATGAGGTGTATTCTAAGCTGTGGAGGCCTTCCTAAGGCAGAGTCAAGAGACCTGGGTTCAATTCCTACTTCTCACAAGTCAACTTACTGTCTCTAAACCTCATTTTCCTCATTTGTAAAATTCGGGTAATAACACCTATGGTGCCCCATCAAATGAGAATCCTATACCTAAAGTACTTTGAAAAATCTTAAGGTGCCCTAGAAATGCCAGCTACTATTACTATTCTATCTCCCAACATGGCATCATGGACAGAATGTTGGGCTTGGAGGCAGGAAGACCTGAGTTCAAATCTAAGCTCAGATACTTCCTTAGCTGTGACTTCCTGGTCACATAACTTTTTTTCTTGGCCTCAGTTTCCTCCTTTGCAAAATGGGGGAAAGAACAGCACCTACCATCCTGGTTATTGGGACAATCAAATGAGATATTTGTAAAGTACTTTGCAAACCTTAAAGTGCTATAAAAAGGTCAGTTATCATAGTGATTCATAGCATGGCACAGGAGATAAGGTAAGGAAGAGCTGGTTTTTTAATTCCTGACTGGCACCTACTAGATGTGTAATCCTAGACAAGTCACTTCACTTTCTTTTGCCTTCAGCAACTCCCTAGGATTTAGGTCCCAAGCCACTGATGGGTTGTAAGTGTCAGTGGAGGGAATGTCCCCCTTGGAAATACCTAGGACCGACTGAATCACAAATCTCTGTATTTTTGCATTCCTACTTCACAGGGTTGCTGAAAGGAAAGTGCTTTGTAAACCTTATTCTATAAACAAATTTTATGCATTTTCTCAGTGAGCTTTGGGGAGAGGGGGAGGTCCTGAAGAGTTTTTTGAGCCAACAGATGACTGTGACCAAATTACACCCTAGGGAATGTTAGTCTGGCAGTGATGTGAGAAGAGGAGAGGGAATGGAGGAGGTTAGATTGTGAGTTCCTTGAAGGCAGGGTCTGCTTTACTTTTGCCTTTGCATCTCTAGTGCCTAGCACAGCAGAGTGCAAGCTTAATAAAGGTTTGTTGGTTGACTAATGGCAGCTGGGTGTTGGGTAATGAAACCTTGTGTTTTTTGGGAGGGATGGAGAGGGCAGAGTTGAAAATAGGCATGAAAAGTTTTGTTGAAGTAGGATTTATTGGTCCAGTTAACCAATAGGTGATGATTTCTTTGGCCATAGCACTCAAGTAGATCCTTAAAAGATTGTCCTTTCAATCAACAAGGAAGTCTACTCTAGCTGGTAAGGATGACCTAGCATTTCTTGAGAGAGCCATAAGATACTTTTGGGATTTAATGCTCATCACGGTCTGAGTCTAACTGACTGATCTTTCCAGATTCAACATCATTCCCTTTCTATGTGGACTGTATGTTCCAACCAAACCAGCCCAGCTCCTGTTCCCTGTAGGCAGCGTCCCACTGGGTCAGCCTGGAAATGGCATCCCTAGCTTCCACCAAAGCCCTACCTAAGTGCCATTTCCTCCTGTGCCTCCTCATTGAGTCCTTTGCTGATTCCTCCCCCACCCCCGACTCAGTTGTTAGGGTCCCCCTGCCTTCCCCAAATTGCTTTTCATTTACTTTGCATATATTTCATGGTTATCTGTGCTGCACCTTGTTTCCTCAGAGGGCAGGGACTGTTTGGATTTAAGTTTGTATCCCTACCTAGTATATTATAAACGCTTATTTATTTGAATTGAATTTCCTAGCACTGTACTAGACTTTGTGCCGGTGATTAACAAGTATATGAACATAGAGAGTAAGACAAGACCAAACATGATTGAATGAATAAAGAGATGAATGAATGAAATTCTAAACTGCCCAAACAATGAGTCTCATAGGAACTTAAAGAAGACCTGGGTCCAAATCCCAGCTCAGTTATTTACTACCTATCTGAAGTCACGGCTGGGCTAGCTTTCTCCTCTGCACAAGATGCATTGGCCTCTCAGTATCTTTCCTGCCTTGGGGAGAAGGAGGTTATCAGATACTATCCATCCTGGCAAAAAAAGATTTGAGCCTCTTGGGATCCTTAGTGCCTGGTAGGAAAAGGAATTGGTAGAGGGAGAGAAGTAGAGGAACAGGAAACAAATTCATCTCTGCCTGGAACAGATATCTGTTCCAGGATATCTGGGAGGAGGACTAGAGAAGGACTGACATTCCTAAAACACAGGTCTAATTAAGTTACTGCCCTGCTCAAGAAGTTTCAGTGGCTCCCTATTACGTTTAGGGCAAAGTACAGACTGCTCCATTTGGTTTCTAAAGCTCCTTGAAGTGTGGCTCCAGCCTGCCCTTTCCATGCTTCTCAAACATTTCTCTCCTTCAAACATTCTAGGATACAATCCAACTGACCTACGGAGCTGTTTGCTCCTTGTACATAGCATTACATCTCCCATTTCCCTATCTTCTTTAAATTCCTACAAGATTCATTGTGTTATAATCAGTGTGTTGTAATGTAATTAAATGTGTTGTAAAAAAAAAAAAAAAAAAACAAAAACTTTGTAAGGTGTCACTCCCCTCAGTGACATCTTAGAGAATCATTGGCTGACTTCAGGGTTCAGCTCCAGGGTCACTTCTTATAGAGGCTTATCCTGATTCTCCTAGTGGCTAGTGCCTGCACCTCCCCTACCCCCACCAAAATTATTTATTTTGTATGAATTATTCATTTACTGATATTTTGTTCCTCCTTAAAAGAATAACAGCAGGAACTCTTGCAGCTTTGTCTCTATATCTTTAGCATCTAACACTGTCTGGCACATAGTAGTTGCTTAATCAGCACTGAGAGAGAGAGCATGCTCAGAGGGTAGACATATGTCTGTATTCCTGGTCTTCCAGGTATGTAAGTGATGGTTATCTGGTAGGAGGCAGCAAAGACTGAGAAAGGGGAATTAGGTCTCTGTTCAGAGGCTGCCTGGCTGGTAAGGGAGGGAGGTGTGGCACATAGCCAGGGAGAGAAGTCTGAGTTGAGAACTGGCTGCCCCAAGTAGTTTGTTTATTTAAAAACCCTGACTAGCCCAAGGCTTTGGCAGTGACGCAGAGGCCCTGATGCTGGGACCCGGGCGGTGTTGCGGGGGAGGGTAGCAAGGCTGAGCAAGTCAGGGCTAATCCGGCCCTGCTTCCCTATCTCAGCTGGGTCTCTCCCAAGGTCCTGTCAGCCCAGCTGGTGTAGGGTGGAGGTGGGGAGCACGCACCATGGGTAGAGAGAACTCATGTCTGCACACCATCGTTCTCTCCACCATGCAATGGAACTTCAAGCTCTTCAAAGGTGTATTCCGACAGTGACAAGGGAGTGACAGAGCAGGATGCTCAACTCCCCTCTAATCTCAACACATACCACCCACCTTACCACCTCACACTGGGATATTCTTCTCCCTTCTTGGACCCACCCAAATCATCCCCAGAGTCCATGTGGGTAGGGGTAGGAGGGAAGACTGAAACTTTGAAGAGTGTGGATAAAACAGACCTCAGAAAAGGAGGCAGGGATTGCCTTGGTGAGACTTTCTCTCTGGGAGTTGTTTGGTCAGAACAAAAAAAAAAATAACTGAATTTCAGAGCTGAAAGGGATCTTGGCAGATATCCAGTCTAACCCATACCTGAAAAATGATTTCCTTTCGTGCAAGGGGCCATTCAACCTGTTCCCAGAGACCTCCAGACTCTACCCCACCTAACAAAGACAGCTCTAGTAATGAGGAAACTTGCAGGATTCTCTCAAGCCTCCCTCTTTTATCCTTCCTGGATCCAACTGGCAGCTCCCATATTACCCTTCCACCAGGACCTGCATTCTGGCTCTCTGACTGGCCTCATCCACTTACTGTGGCCTCTGCAGGATAAAGGGAAGGTCACCAGGTTATTCCAACAGTCACTGATTACAAAAAGTTGTCAGATAGGTTCTCACCACAGTCCTGTTTGCCTCAGTGTTGGGAAAGGAGATAGATCTGAGTTGAGGGGACTAGGAGATAGAGGAAAGGCTGCCATTTATCTTGGGTATAGGAAAGGTGCTTATCACCCATCAAGTGTGCCTAGAAATGTAACCATACACCCCCCTCCCCAACCACCTTTTTCCCAATAGCAGATGAAGTCAGGCAAGCCCAACACTGTATTGGCACAAGGCTGCATGTGAACACAGGAAAATTTGTCTTGGATTCATTTATTGAGTTGTGCCCCACTCCCTCCTCCTGCTCCTCATCTCTCGAAGGACAAGACTCAGAACTCTAAGTTTCTTCAGTTACCAGAACAAGCCCAACTTCCTCAGATCAAGCAAATAGACAATGAGTTACTGAGAAAGGAAAGTCATAAAGTTCCCTAAGAGATTTCTGCTCCCTACTCCTTCAGGAAACAGAGACCACCTGGTCCAACTCATTCTACAGAAAGGGCAACTGAAGCCATATATAGAACCAGCCCATTTGGAATCATAGGAATCTTATTAATCATCTCTTAAATTAAGCCTTTATTTGACCCAGAGAATCGTGCTACCGGGGAGGGGAATGTCTAAGGGCTCATTACAAGGAAAGAGGACTTTTGAGGAGTAGCCCGGCTAGCAAGCTGAATCCAGCTCTTTGTGAGGTGGAACCGGGCAGGTGTTTAGCATTTCCTTGACATCTCAGAGGAGAAGGATTTGACACTGACAGGTAGTTAGTTAACAGATTATGTATAATACAAAGGCATAAGGTGCTTGGGAATAGGGACAAGGGCAAAGAGGTGCACGACCCTATTGCAGCAAACAGTGTAGCCTTGAAATGAGAGGTTTAAGTTTTGACTTAGCCAGCTCTGTGCAACCTTGAGCAAAAAGTCACCTTTCTGAGCCTCAGTTTCCTCAGATATCAATTTCCTAAGCTGTAAAAGTCTTTCTAGTTCTACGCCCTCTGATCCTATGATCCCATACTTCTGGGTCTCAGAAGCCAGCATAGAAGGAGGCAAGTAGGTGTCAGGGAAAGATCTGTAGGCATATGGAACTTCAGGCCCTGGAAGGAAGAAGAATGGGGGCAATGACCACCTAATAAGAGTTTGTCCTCAGGATCAGCACTGGTTACTCTGCCCACAGTCTGTAACCTTTTGTGTGTCCTGCATACCTCTGGTGGAGCCTACAGATACATTCTTTCTCAGAATCACAGTTTTAAATACATAAAATAAAATACTTAGGACTACACAGGAAACTATTTTGAAATAAAAATGTCATTTCCCCCCTCCAGATTCATTTTGTGGCTCACTCACTTGATTCTGTGACCCCATTAGGGGTGTTCCTGGCAAAGATACTGGAGTGCTTTGCCATTTCCTTCCCCTGCTCATTTTACAGATGAGGAAACTGAGCCAAACAGGGTAAAGTGACTTGCCTAGGGTCACATAGCTAGTAAGTGTCTGAGGCCGGATTTAAACTCAGGAAGGTGAGTTTTCCTGACTCCAGACACTCTATCCACTGTGCCATCTGGCTGCCCTCCAAGTCCACAGAGCCACTGAAATCTGTCCACACACTTCTTTAAGGTTCACAGGTCCCAGGTTAACAAATCCTCCATGAATTCAATATAGGAGCACCTGGATAGAGTATTGAGCCTGGAGTCAAGGAGACCTGAGTTTAAATTTGGAACCAGACAGTTACTAGCTGTGTGACTCTGGTCAAGTCATTTAACCTCTGTTTGCCTCAGTTTCCTCATCTGTAAAAGGGGAATAATAATAGGACCTATTTCTCAAGGTGTTTGTGAGAATCAAATGAGATAATAAATATTAATTCCCTAGAAAACATGTCCAACTGACATCCCACATCTGACATTTCAAGAAGATGCTGGAGACTGGACAATGTATGGGCTCCCGTTGTTAATTATGAGGCATGTAAGATTCCAGCATAGAAGATAAAGGGGCAGGGTCGAGAGGGGGCTGGCAGATAGGGAGAGGAAAGGAAGAGTAGTGAGTAGAGTGGTGCACAAGCAGAATATCTTATTGGAGTCTAATGGATCTCAAAGAGATGATAATGATAACATTTATATAACACTTTATACAGGTCACTTTTGCAAATGTTATTTTATCCTCACAACAACAAGGGGAGGTAGATGCTGGTTCAGAAGTTGTGACTTGTCCAGAGTCACCCAGTTAGGAAGGATCTGACGTGAGATTTAAATCATTACACTTTGCATCTCCCCCTCCCTGCCCCCCATACATACCAAGTTTAATAAATGTTTGTTGGATTGGATCCCCACTTAGGAAAGCAGTTAGCTTCTACTCAGGTGTTTCTGTTTCTTTCAATACAGCTCTAGGGGATCATCCTTCAAAATGTATCCAAATGCTTGTAATAATTGATCAGTTAGAAGGTCTGATCAAAAACTGTTCCCCTGACCAGATTATCCTTGACTTCTGTGACCACATACAAGTTTCTCTTCCTCCTGGGTGTCTGCTACACCCTCTGGAACATTCACATTTTGTTCCTATAGAGAAACCTGTAGAGAGTAGGGCTTACCACTTTAAAAAAGCATTAATGGTGAGATTTCAGAAACCATGCTAAGCCACCCACTAGCATCCTGCCAGGAGAAACAGTACAGTGGAGTGGGTAGCAAGCTGGCCTCAGGGTTTGGATACTCTGGCTTCAGGTCTCACCTCTGACATTTGCTCAGTGGTTCTGGGCATGTGCCTTAGGGAACACTCTGAGACTTTAAATTGTAAGTTCCACAAATGTAGAGAGAAAGCTCTCTACATCAATGAAATACAGGTCCCAAACTCTTTTTTTTCTTTTTAATGGCAGTCCATAGATTGTGTTTAGAGGAAAGAACACTGATATTTTTGGGTCTGATGACCTTAGTATGAATCCTAACCTTTCCATTTGTTATCTATACTTGTTGCTATTGTTTAGCTGTTTATTCATGTTCGGCTCTTGGATCGTAGCACATCATTCAGTGTCATATTTATCATTCTAATATCTCACATGGGTTTCCTTGGCACAGATAGTGGAGTTGTTTGCCATTTCCTTCTCCACTGGATCAGAACTTTTCACTGTGACCTCTCTGTCTTGGGTAACCTTGCACAACATACCACGTAGTTTCATTGAGTTACATGGCCCCTCTGCCATGACAAAGCAGTGATTCAGAAAGGGATTGGCTATGCAACCTTGAGCAAATAATTCTGTTCTTTCATAAGATTATTCTGGAAGTGATTCATATAATTGAGTGGAGGGGAAAAGGCTGAATGTAAGGGAGGAGAGATATATTTGGAAAGGAAGTGATCAAAACCAAAAGTTATCAATTTTTCAAATTGTGGCTATGGAACTTCTTTTACATAAATTAAACTTGGGATTACTCTCTAATAGCATCTTATGGATTCTCTCAGTGTGCCCTCTTTATCCAACACTTATGGACTGTTTGCTTGTGTTATTTTCCCATATATAGTCTCTTTGAACAAGTTTTAATAAGAGACCAATAGCTCTCAGATTGCTTCACTAAGTTCTTTCTTCAAAATGTGTTCTTTGATCCAAAGAAATCTAAGTATATTTTGAATTATTTTGTGAGTTATTAAAAACTTCTATTGTGATATTTATTATTGAATTTTCACATTTGTGTTCTATCTCTGCTACTCTCAGTTTTTAAGTTATCTATTTCTTTATTAAATTTTTGTCATTTTCTGTTTTAAATCATTCTCTTGTTTATCTTTTAAAAATTCTTTGATATAATTCCAATTTCATTCTTTATTTTAATTTTTATTCCTTTTTATTCTACCTACAAATTATTATTATTTATTCTAATTTTTAAAATCCTAATATCTTCTTTAATTCTTTCATTTATATTATAACTCCTTATACCTTAGGCCTAAGTGGTTCAATGGATACAATACTGAACCTAGAGTTAGGAAAACCTGAGTTCAAATATAGCCTCAGACACTGATTACCTATATAACCCCAGGAAAGTCACTTGACCTCTGCCTGACTTGGTCTTCCTATCTGTAAAACATAGGTAATAATAGCACCGACCTTCTAGGGTAGATGAAGATAAAATGAGATCAGATTTATATAAAATACTCTTCAAAAATAAAATGTATCAAATTTTATATAAAAATGAGATCATATTTATAAATCATTTTGAAAAATTTAAACTTCTATAAAATGCTACTTATTATTATTACTATAACTCACTTTGAGGGGCAGCTTGTGGTTCAGTGGTTAGAGTCCTGGGCCTGGAGTCAGGAAGAGTCATCCTCCTGAGTTCGTCAGCCTCAGATACTTACTAGCTGTGCTACCCTGGACAAATTATTTAACCCTGCTTGCCTCAATTTCCTCACCTGTAAGATGACCTGGAGAAGGAAATGGAAAACCACTCCAGCATCTTTGCCAAGAAAACCCCAAATGCTGTTACAGAAAATCTGAAACAACCAAAGAGCAACAACAGCCCACTCTGGAAGTCAGATGATCATCTCTCTCTTTTGCTCTACAGTGGGTTTTATTTTATTCTTTTCTTTGGTTCTTTGAGCTTTTTCTTCTTTTCCTCTTCTTATTATTCTTTTATTTTATTTTGTGCTTCTCCTGCTCTTTTGAGATGACAAAGGGAAATTAGATTTAGATGTGATTACTTGGTCATTTTGCAAGAAGCTATTGAACCAAATATAGCCAAGTCTTCCTCATCTTAAAATTGAAATATTAGGGAGTGGGGTATGAAAACTCTGTCAGTTTTCAAATACCAATTAATTACTGTGTAGTTATTAAGCACCCATAATACTCCCGTCACCATGTTAGGTGCTAGGGATGCAAATACAAGAAAAAGAATCAAAGCAACTGACCAGATTTTGGATGCTAGTGCCCCTTCCCTTCATAACTCTCTAATCTTCTAAAGTGTAATTCTCTCTTGAGTTCTTGTGTCCTGTGAATTAAATTGAATACCCAGAAAATGGTCAAAATACCCATTTTGGAAAACTCCCAATGAAACCATTAGATAAAGAGATCCCAAGGACCTCAGGAAGGAGGTGTGACATTAGCTAAGTTACTGTCCTCGCTGTACTTTAGTCCTCTCCTCTGTATTATGGGGAAGACTTATCCCCTGTCTCAAACTCCTAGCAACATAAGCTACATGAAGCAAAGTGTCTTGATCTACTGGTGGGCTAAGATAAAGATCTCTGCCCAGTGAATTTGGAGTGATAGGACCTGAGTTTAGCTCCTCCCTTTGCTTCTTACTATCTCTATGACCCTGGAAAGGTCGCCTAACTTCTCTAGGCCTCTGTTGCCTCATCTATAAAATGAGAGGAGAGTGGTCAAGATCACTTCTGAAGTCTCTTCCAACTCTATATCCATGATTCTATGTTCCTATGAAATTAAACTTAGAGAGGTCACTTCTAGATCATATGATCAACAAGATAGCTGACCAGCCATTTTTTCTGATCCCCCATGTCCTCTCAAACCTTTCTAAAACAAAAATTATGTGCCAGAAATAAGGCAACTTCAGCTGTCTCTATAGTCTAGGACATCAGGAACCCAAAAGAAGATTAAAGAAACATTCTATATACTAACGCCTACTTTCAGCCCTCTTGATACCAACACCCACCATACAACAAAAGCAAGGCTGATTTAGCCAACCTAATCTATGGTCTTTCAACAAAACTCAACCCCATACCCCAGCTTCCCCTCCCTCTTTTTGGTGCCACCAAGATCCAAGTTCCAAACTGCAGAAATTTGCTGAGGCCTCAATGGTCAGAACTCTATATTCTATGATGCAAAAGATCTCTGCAGAAAAGCATAGAAACTGAGGGAAAGGGGTAGGACATGTGTCTGAGCTTGAACTAGAGCTTAACCCTATGACATCTTCCTGTTCCTCTCAGAGCTTCAGGGAGCCAAACTCCAGATGAAAGAAATCAACCCAGATTTCAACAGCATTACTGCAACAGTGTTCTCTACAGACAGAGAATTGAGGAATGGAGGAAATAGTGCTGGGCACCATATTTGGGGGACTAGGTAGCAAATCATTAAACTTGAGGGAAAGAGCCCCGCATCTATCTGGTACTATTTCTATCCACCAAAAGAGTCTCGGGGCAGAGACCTACGCTGGGGAACTAAAAATTGCCTAGTGTAGGGGAAAGCTGAGATGCTTTGAGATCTACCCTCTTCCAAAGGGGAGAGAGTCAGAAAGTGAGAAACAGGAAAAATTAAAGGAAGGGTGGGGAATATTGACATCAACAGGAGTCTCAGGAGGAAAAAAGTCAGAAACTTTAGGCATAAGCAGATCAATTAATAAGGAAAACACTAATAGCAGAAGAAAATATGGCCTCCAATCTAGTAAACAATTTCAGGAGTCTATGAATAAATACTAAAACAAAGGAAAATTATTTAACCTTTGATGAGATAGAAGACCCTGTGGATTTGGAGAAGAACATGAAACTATAATACTCTGTTTCTGAATGGTTTAAAAAAGAAATAAAAATTGTGAGAGCAGAATTTATAGCCTACAAGGAAAAAATAATTGGCAGAATAGAAAAACTTAAATCTGCAATGACAGGACTCATCAAAGAAACAACATAAACAACAAGAACAAGATAAGTGAGAATGTAAATGAATGTAAGTGGAGGATGGTCTAGAAGAAGAGAAGCTTAAAAATTATATTTAAAGAAAATGGGCTTTTCATTCAAGCAAAATATATGGATCCCAAAGACAGGGTATGTAGGTTTCCCAGAAGAAAACAAGTTAAAAAGCCTGAACAACATAATGCAACAAATAATACAAGAAAATTTCCCAGAACATCTGAACACAAAGCAAAATCATTGCTGGAAAGAATTCACAGGTTGCCTTCAGAAAAAAAAATTACCAAGGCTACAAAATACAAAATACACAGTAGTTAAATTTAACAATTTAATTCAGAAATAACAAATTCTGCAAATGACCAGGAAAAAGGACTTCCAATACAAAGGAACAAAATTTTAGGACTATTCTGCATTCATCAGAAAACACCAGAGAGAATGGAATAGTGTATTCTGAAGAATAAAGGAGGTCAGAATACAGCACAAAATGACCTACTCTGAAAATCTGAGCTTAACCACAAATGAAAAAAGATAAATATTCAATAATAAAGAGGCATACAAAACATTCCTAGAAACAAAACTAGACCTGAAGAGATTTCCCTAGACAACAAAAATGCAGGATGCTGTCAAGGACAGCAACAGCAACAGAGAGTAACATCAGAGAGACCAGTAGGGTCTTCCATTCTAAACATGAACAAAGGCAAGGGTGAATACAGAAGTCAGGTAGACGTAATGGTGTAGAAACAGTTCTGAGGTATTATAGACATAATCTCTCAGCATTCCATCTGCAGGTGAATCAATGTATTTTGTGAAATTAAATTATGAAATAGAGGGGTGCATAGAAAGAGGAGAGGAAAAGAGTGGGGCAGAGGGGAGTGAGTAATGTGCCCTGATCTAGTCACATCACTTTCAAGGGGAAGTGATTCCTATGGTCTCTCAGGAAAAGAAAAGCCTGCAGGGGAGTGAATGAAGAGGTAGGGTGATAGGAAGGATTGAAAGGAGACAGGAAAAGGGAGAATGCTCCTATGAGTAAAGGGAAATGTCCTGTGAAGGGAGATGGGGACCTTGTATTGGATGTTGTTTATGAGGATTTAGTGCTTAGAAAGATCACTTGTCCTGCTTGAGAAGGTGGGGAAGAATTTGGAGCTCCTGGAGGTAACAAGTGCCTGGAGCACTGGAAAATATCAATTCAGAGAGGAGATTTTGAGGCAAATGAGGCACAGGAAGGAGGAAAGTTACTAGAGGAGGGATAGAAGGTCAGTGGTGGGCTGCATATTTGGGAATATGAGAGGGAGGGTCTTTCCCCTGGGCAGTGTCATTTTTGTCCCCTGCAGGAACTGGCATAGAGGGAGAGAGAGAAAGAGAGCAATTTTTTAAACTAATACACAGAACTAGTTTAAGGGGAGGCAAAGAAGGGAAAATCTACTTGAATAACTGGGAATAAAAAGGGAGAAGAGGAGGAATTAAATAGCCAAATTAAAGCAGGAAAGAAAAAGGACCTTGTTTAAAAAAAGACAAACTCAAAAGGGATAACAAATGGGATGCAATATCTGAGATGTGGGGGTAGGGGGGAGGGTCATTGGGGAGGACAGAAGAGCCAATGGGAATAGGGCCACCTTTAAAATTATTAAACTAAAGCACCTGAGGAGACACAATATTGTACTTACAGTGGAAGAATAGGAAAGGAATCATATCTTTAAAAATAGCATTAGAAACAAATAGAGGAAATTATAAACTTAACTCTGAACCTTAAATGTGACTGGATTAAACAAACCAATATGACAAGAGAAGTTGACAGACTGGATAAGAACACAAATCCCTACAATGTGTTGCTTACAAGAAATACATTTTAGAAACCAAATACATACACAAAATTAAACTGAGGAAATGGTAAACATCTTAGTGTATATCAAATGAGTCCAAAAAAGCAGGTGTTGTAATCATAGTATCTAATAAAGCAAAAACAAACACTGAAAAAAAATGGGATAAATAAAAAAAAACTGCATGATGCTGAAAGGAATCATAGGCAACAAACCAACAGCAGTAATAAATAAATATGTTCCAAATATCTTAGTATCCAGATTTATAAAGGAAACTGTAACTGAGCTACAAGAAGACAGAGTAACACACTAGTAACAGGAAACTTCAATGTCCCTCTTTCAGTTTTCGATAAGTCTTAATAGAAAGATAAGCAAAAGGGAAAATGTGGAACTGAACAAATTGCTGGAGAAACTAGAACTAAAAGACATGGCATCTTCTAAATGGAACTGCAAAAGAATTTACATATTTCCAAGCATCTTATGGAACTTTTACAAATATTGACCACTTATTAAGGCACAAAGAATAAATAAATGTTAAAAGGCAAAAATTGCAAATACATTCTTTATAAACCCTAACTCAATAATGAAAGTCATTAATTTAGTGACTACAAACAAAAGACATTGACCAAAGTGGAGACTTAACAATTTGATGCTAAATAATGAATGGGTAAAAGAACAAAAAATCAGTGAAAGAAAATGATGATGATGAAATAACATCAAAATTTTGAGGATGAAAATAAAGCAGTCCTTGGGAGGAAAATCAGATCTCTACATTTATATATGTATTATATGTTTATATATGTATGCATAAACAAAATAGAAAAAGATTAATGAACCGAAATTAGAAAGTGAACAAATAAAACTAAACTAACCACAAAAGAGAAAATGTTAAAAATTAGAAGAGAAAATAGAAAAAACTAGAAACCTCCCAAAAAATCCTATAGAAATGATAAAAACTAAAAGCTAATTCTTTGAAAAGACTGACAAAATTTATAAACCTTTAGCTAATCTGATTTTTTTAAAGATGGCAGAAAAACAAATCGATGAAATGGCAAATTAGCAAGATGAAGTCACAACAAAACCAGAAAAAATAAAAAGAATAATCAAAACATATTATGTACAGTTATATACTAATAAAAATGAGAACACAAAATAGAGGAATACCTTAAAAATATAAAATATCCAAAATGTCAAAAGATAAGATGGAGCTCTTAAATAACCCAATCTCAGAAGAGGAAATAGATCTAGCTATAAAGGAACTACTAAATTAAAAACTCTAGGTTCTGATGGATTCACAAGAGAATTCCATCAAGCTTTCTAAAAACAATTATTACCCATTCTTCACAAATTATTCTCAAAAACAAAAAGAAAGCACTCTACCAGGATCTTTTATGAGACAAATAACTAAACCAGGGAAAGATAGAGCCAGCATCATTAATGAATGATAATTCAAAAAAATTTAAATAAAAATTTAAACAGATTACAGTGGTTTATCCAAGAAATCATCCATTTATCCTGAAATTTATACCAGGAATGTGAGGTTGATTCAACATTAGGAAAACAATCAAAAGAAATAATTACATTAAAAACTAAAACATCCAAAACCATATAAAAAGGATGCAGGGGTGGGAGGGAACCTTTTACAAGCTACAACATTCTTTTATGTCCCAAACTCTATAAAATATGGGCATAGAGGGAGCTTTTTTTAATATCATAAAATGTAACTGTCTGAAACCAAAATCAAGTGTCATATGCAATGGGAGTATGCTAGAAGTTTTTCCCCAAAAATGCAAGAATGTCCATTTTCCTCACTATTACTTTCTATAGTTCTTAAAATGTTAGCAACACTAATGAGATAAAAAATAAAGTCAGAAATAGGCAAAGAGTAGATAAAACTATCCCTATTTGCTAATGGCAAAGTGGTATACTTGGAAAAACCTAAAGAATCAGCAAAGACACCAGTTGAGATTATAACTTCAGCAAAGTTGCAGACAATTAAGAAACAAAAAAATAAATAAAATGGGATTCCTCTCTGATGACATCCTATGGAGTCTCAATCAGCAGTGAGTCCTCTTTATCCAATATTTCTGGCTTGTTTTCTTATGTTATTTCCAGGGGAGAATTCTTTTACTTACACCATGGTAAGAAGGAAAGAAGCTTGAACTTGACTTTTAACTAGCTAAGTGTCCTATAGTAGCATGTCGCTTCATAACTCTAGGCCTCAGTTTTCCTACCCATAAAATAAAGAAGGTATAAATGTTAATCCCTGTCAGCTGTAACATTATGTGATTAATTTCTTTTCTTAGTGTTATATACACAAATGGCCTCCAAATTTTAGGGAATAGTTTAGAATTCTAAATATGGCCAATGTGTTTCTGAAATATTCCTGAGAAGATGGAGGTGAAGGGCAAAGGTCGTGGAGCTTGGGAAGGGACTGGGGAGTGGAGATAGAAGATGTTTAGTCCAATTCCCTCATTTGGCAGATGAGGAAACTGAGGCCTAGAGTGGCAAAGAGATTTGCCAAAGGCAGGAAAGCATATACTGAATCAAGAAAATTAAAGAATATGGTGATTGCTTGTTTTCTCAGGTGGAGGGGAAGCTCAAACAATCTGACCCATCATTAATTACTGGGAAGGAGGTAGACAACTACCAAAAAGCCATGACAAAAATGGCCAATGACATCCTGACCCTGCGTAGGCAAGTGACCGCACTGGAGACAGAAAACAATTCCCTTCGGAAACAGGTGACCACACAGGAGCAGATGGGTCATGCCTCTGCGGAAGATGAAGAAATGATAGGTGAGGGAATCTTGAGACCCTCCATGCAAGAAGAGCCAGGAGCAGGAAGGTCCCTAGTCCTGTTTGTTTTGTTTTTGAGAGAGTGGGTAGATGGAAGGGGAAAGGGAGATGGAAGTTTGGCGTCTTTCTGCCATGATGGCAAGTGTTAATGATCTTTCTACTTGAGGACAGCATTGAGGTTCTGTGTTCAGGGCTGGAACCTCCCAACCCCTCGATAATAAGGCCTGCATTTGTGGGGAGAGGGATCCTGGGGAAGACCAATTTGTCCTAGGGATGGGAAGGGAGGGGGGTCTTTACCAAAGTGAGCCCAACAGCAGAAGGTTCTTTATCTTTTGACCTGGTCTGTTGGGTCTATGCAGACCCCAGCAAAACAAGACTTTGGGATGACTGGGGCTTGTTTGGGTTGGCACTGTTCATTAAGCTATCCTCCCCCTGCCCCCACAGCAAATATGAAGCAAAGACTTTCCAATAGCACCATGGAAATGAAGAGGTTGAAGGATAGGGTGCAGCAGCTGCAGAATGAGTTAATTCGGGTGAGTGGGATCTTACAAAGGAGGGAAACAAGAGGTGGATGAGATGAGGAAGGGGAGGGTAAAGAATTGAGACTGGGGGACAAAGTGGGGAGGCAAGGGGGAAGTATAAGCCCATGTGGGGGCCAAGACAGGAGGATGTCAGTGGATGGTTTCCAGTGTTTCTCTCTGTACCATAACTCCCCTAACCCCTACCCCACCATCCTTACAGAAGAATGATCGGGAGAAGGACCTGTTGCTAATCCAACAGTCTCACCAGCAACAGCAGCATAATTTGAAGCGGTACCAGGACAAGCTGCAGAAAATGAAGGGACTAGAGCAAACTGTGAAGAACCAGGAGAAGGTGGGCTTAGCTGTGGGTCAGGCATGCAGGGATGAAACAGCGGTCCAGGACTGGAGTGCCTTCAAGTCAACTCCCCCATAAAAAAACCAATTAGCCAGAGAAAGTCCATCAAGGAGTGATGATAAAGGCAGACAGGGAGCAAATGGGAATTCCATCATGGACAGATTGGACTGGGTGGCCACTAGGGTCCCTTTGAACTCTGAAATTTTGTGGGTTTAGAAGGCAGCTTGGCACAGTAAATATATGTATGTGTATATGTATATATACACATACATACATATATATGTGTATGTATGTGTGTATATCTATATATAGATATATATCTCACCATATCTAGGAGATTAGAAGTCATGTTCTAGTCAACTGAAGGGCCACACTTGAGTACCTAGAGGGCCACTTGTGGCCTCTAAGCCTCAGGTTCCCCACCTCTGGACTAGTCCTTGGAAAAGTCCCTTCCCATCTCAGACCACTGTTTCCTCAACTGTAAAACAACAGTTTTTTTCTATTTAGACTAGAAGAAGAGTCCTTATATTTTTCTGTGCCAAGGACTCTTTTGACAGTATGGTGAAGTCAACGTACCCCTTCTCAGAATACTGTTTTAAAATGCATAAAATATATAAGAATTCAAAAGAAGCCAATTAAATATTGGAGTACAGTTGTCAAAGTTTTCAGCAAGTTCATAGATGCCAGTGCCATCACTAATACCTGGGTCTCCCTTCCTGGGCCTCCCTTCCTGGGCCCTGAGCAAGAATGAGAGAAGGTGAAGAGAGAGCAGCCCACATTCTTGGGAAGCTGGTGTGGCTGAGGAGGTGAGACTCTATTTCTCCCCCATATGCAGACAGGTAGTTTCCTCACCCTTCCGTTCTGCACAAAGGTACCGAAAGTGAGATTCATTACCCGATAGAGTGCACAGAGCTCAGAGTCTCTGCCCTTATGCCTGAATTGTTCTTGCACAGACTCTCAGGGACCAAATAGTGACCTTAGTAAGGAAAACAATCAGCAGGTTGTCTGGACTTCAAAACCTCCATATAGATCACCAGGGCATTGTGGTGAGGAAAATATGTTAACCTTGGACACCTGGATTAGATGAAGTTTGCCAAGCTGGTTAGGATGAGGATAGCCTTGCACTCCTTACCTAAATAAAAGCTGCCTAGACCAGTCACTGAGGTCCATAGGAACTCCCTGGACATAGGCTCATCAGTGGTCAAGTGTAAAATCATTTCTGTCAACCCTCACAGATTCACACAGGAAACAAAGCAGAGGCTACCACAGTCCAGGACATGAGCAGGTGTCAACAGGAGACAGGCAGACAATGAGGATTCATTATTGCTGTTCTTACCTACAAACTCAACTCTATGCTGGACCTGGGCAGCATCCCCCAGATCCATCAAAATAAATACTTCACATTTCTATAGCACTTTAGAGTCATTCTCTCACACTACCTCCTGCAAGGTAGGTAGAGAAGACTTTGTTGTTGCTGAGTTGTTTCAATTATGACCCCATTGGGGTTTTCTTGGCAAAGTACTCTGGTGGCTTGCCATTCCCTTCTCCAGCTCATTTTATAAAAAAGGAAACTGAGGCAGACAGCATTAAGTGACTTGCCCAGGGTCACCTTGCTAGCAAGTATCTGAGGTCAAATTCAAACTCAGGTCCTCCTGACTCCAGTTCCGGTCCTCTATCCTCTGCACGACTTACTAGGTGCTAGGTTACCTAACTAGTAAGTGGTGGAAACAGGACTCATTTAAAGGTCTCAGGACTCTGTCTGGTCTCTCTATGTCCCTTCTCTCTATGTTGCTTTTCATTAGGTCATTTTAAACTTGGGAACTTTTTTTTAAATTGATATCAATATAATTTGCCTTACTTTGTAAAACTCTAAGTTTGACTTTATGTATTTAAAATAATGATTCTGAAAAGGGAGTCCACAGGCTTCACCAGACTACCAAAGGGTTCTTGACACAGAAAAGGTAAAGAATGTCTGATGTAGGTTCAGACAAAAAAAGAAAAGACAAATAACCCAGAACCCTCTTCAACTCCAACTAAATGGCACCTCTTGACTGATTCACATCTCCCCATTCTTTTCCTTCTCTCTGCCCTTCAGGTGATTGAAACAATGGAAAAGATCTTGGAAGACAAAGTAAATCGACCATCCAGGGAAAGATCTGATACAATGTCATCACCACTGGGGCGGCCTCTGGGAAAGCACACCGGTAAGTCATGTGAATTCTGAGTAATTTATTTTGACTCAATAATTATTCATCTTGAACCACTACGCACAAGGTCCTGGGATAGACCCTGAGGGGGACATAAAAATGAAGAAGATAAGGGATCTGCCCTCAAGAAGCTTAAAATCTAGAAAGATGCATGGCCACTATCCTGAAACAGCCCAGAAAGTCAAATAGTCATCTCTGGCAACCTATGTCAATGAAACACACCAGTAACACACCTAAACCCCAAGCCTGTTTCTCTTTAACTTATCCCATTAACAAGTCTTCACTGAGTACAATTTGTATACTCAGTACTATGGAGACATAGAGCCTCTCCTCAATTGACCCCAATTGGGTCAAGGGGATTATAGCAAGATCTCAAAAGCACAATATCTTCCAGGTCATTCTTCTCTGGGTGCTCTCTAATTTAACAACATCCTTCCCAAAATATGGCAACCTAAGCTGAACATAGGGCAACAGGAGGGCAGCTACATAAAGCATTGTACTGGGAGTCAGAAAGATCTGAATTCAAATCCTTCCTCATACATACTCTGCGTGACCTTGGACAAGTTAATTGACCTCTTTGGGAGTCAGTTTTCTCGTCTTTAAAATGAGGGGGTGGACTCAATGATCTCTAAGGTGCCTTCAGGTTTCAATTCTGTGATTCTATGGATTTGTGGTCTGCCTTGAGCAGAGTCCATTGGGGAATCATTATTTATCTCTTATCCAGATATTTCCCTCCTTTACTGCAGTCTATGATCAAGTTAGCTTTTAGAGCCGCCATATTGTGCTGCTGATACCTATTGAGCCTTCCATTCATTGAAACCCCCAGGTCTTTTTTCAGACAAACTAATCCCTCATCATCTTTCCCCAGTTGTGCTCTTGTGACATTGACTTTTGGAATCCAAGCACAAGACTTTTTATATTTATCCCTGTTATAATTAATCCGATCCTTGATCTGGCTTAAAACTCTACCCTGGTAGGGGAGTTCTGGATCTTATTGAAAAGCATTCTATCTCAGCCTAGCAGAAGAAAGCGAATCCCTCTTCCACTTCATGAGCCTTGGAAAATTTTAAGACACCTACCATGTCACCTCTAAATCCCTAGATACCTCATTTGGCATAAATTCATGACTATCCTGACTGCTTTGCTTGGGTATTCTCCAATCTTTCATTGTCCTTCCTAAAATGAGAATGCTCTCCCTCCCCCCCACAACTGAACCTAATACTCCAGGTGTGGTCTGACCAAGGGAGGGTATATCACTATGGGACCTCTGCCTTGCTTAATGTAGCATAAATGCTTATTCCTTCCCCCTCCCCCACTTCTTAACCCAGGTGTAAAATCTTACATTTATCTAGAGGTATGCTGGTAAATGTTTAACAGCTGGCTCTCTGGCAGGAAAAAAAATGCCTAACCCACTCTAAGTTTAGTCAGCATTATTTATATTTTGTGCATCACTTTATTAGGTCTAGGCAACAAAACAATAAACCAAGCCCTGATTTGTAATGTTTGCCAATTTCCAAGGTATACAGGCTTACAATGAAAATTTAACAATCGGCTCTCTCTTGAGCCTATGCTCCAACAGAGCATTGCATTTATCCCTATTTAATGTCCCCTTATTAGAGTCACTTCAACTAGCTGAGCTTGTAAAGGTTTCTTCTGAATCCTGTTTCAATCATTCAATAACTTAGCTATCCCTCTTTGCTCTGTGTCAATCACAATTTGATAAGCATGAGATCTTGCAGAGTGATATATTCATGAGAATATTTATGAGTGTCACCTCAGACTACAGAGGAATTCTGTTCATTCCTATATTTATATTTAAATTAAATTAAATATGAATATATTTGAATTTTAACTGAATTAGAACTTTTAATTTAATATTTAAATTTTATATTTAAATTTACCTGGGTTTAGACACATCCATGGTGAGCCAACAGGCAAGTATCTTCATCCTTTGACCTGGCCCTGAGGGGCCTATGAACCAGTTAGCCCCTCCTTATCACTGGCACTTTCAAGCATACCTGAGGTCTACTTGTCCTAACTCGATGCATTCGTAAGAGACTTTAGTGCCCTTTGTCTATTTCGGTATAAAACCACACAGCTCCTAACAGCTGCTTGCAATGTACAACCAATTCTGTTCAGCATATCAGTTTTGGGTCCTAGGATCAGAGCTAGAAGAGACCTCCAAAGTCCTTGGTTCTGCCCCCTTCCCCCTCATTTTGCAGAGGAGGAAACGGAGACCAAGAGATACGAAGTGACTTGCTGAGGGTCACAGGTGATGAATGTCTGTGAAAGGATTTGAACTGACTCCATATCTTTTGTCCTCTCCACCATGGCCTAGACTGAGTCGCTGTCTGGGTTGCAGTTTTGTGTGGTGCTTCACGCAAACCAGGCCAGAGCAGGGAGCAGGTACAGCAATCAAGTAAGGAGAACGTGTCCTGTGCCCTTCTCTTGAGGGAATATGCCCACTAAATAATTTTGTATACTAACAATAAATCCTCAGCATGGACTGAGTAGGGACTGTCCTATTTTTGTGTTTGTATCCCTAGTGCTTTACCACAGTGATTGGCACATGGCAGTATTGGCACATAGTATTTATTGATTAATGGATTAAATACAAGTCATGCCCAGATCCTTGGGCCATTTCAATACAGACCTCCTTCCAAATGGACAGTGATTGAATACATTTGAATCACTTCTGATCTCACCTTGCTGTACTACTGTCTAGCCCAGGGTTAGGGAAACTGTGGCCTTCTACGTCCTTGGGTGTGACCTTTTGACTGACCTTTTTACAGGACAAATCCTTTTATTAAGGGGATTTGTTCTGTGAACTTTGGATTCACTTCCACTATACTTGAAGACCTAGAGGGCTGCATGCAGTCTCAAGTCCACAGGTCCCCACCCCAGGTCAAGCTCTTATCTCTCTATCTCCACAAAATATTGTGAGCAGTTGCCACATGCTTTGTTAAAAAACCTAGCTACCAACATCATTCCTCTTATCTACCAGTATAGGAACTCAAGAAAGAAATTTAACAAACTTACAATATGTTCATTTTTAAAAATCATTTGCAGATCCTATTCTCTTCCCTTTGTTGAAAATTAGTGTAATGTTTTCTCTTCCTCAAAAGAATTTCTCATTATTTTTGCAGAAAAACCCAACAGTGTATCATTAAATTTCCCTGGGTAATCACAATCACTCAGGATCTCGGACTACAATTTAGCCTGGTAACTTGAATCTAGAAAGAAGAGTTGGGCACCATCTTAGTATTTCTTTGCTTTTCTTTGGTTCTAACTTCCTAATAGTCATTTGGGGTCTGTGTATTCCAATTCAAGTGTCATTCTTCTTGGCAGAGAAAATTGAAGTAAAATCAGAGTTAAATGGTTCTCCTTTCTCTCAATCATTTGTTTACCACTTAGGCAACTAGGTAAAGCACTGGATAGAGAGCTGTAGTCAAGAAGACCTAAGTTCAAATCCATCCTCAAACAGTTACTAGCTATGTGACCCTGGGCAAGTCATTTTACTTCTGTTTGCCTCAGTTTCCTCAAGTGTAAGATAGCAATGATAACAGAACTTTCCTTGCAGAGTGGTTATGAAGATCAAATGAGATATTTGTAAAGCACTTAGCATAGTATCTGGCATATAGTAGGCTCTGTATAAATGCTTGTACCCTTACCCTATTGTCTGATGCATGCTAAGAAGTAGTCCTCTTCCTTCTCTTTCCCCCAATATTTGTGTTGTTTTTTAGCTTCCCTTACATGCTTTAGCTTATTATGAGCTTTAGTATTTCTGACAACATCACTTGCCATACTTTGGTGTCCATTCTCAGTTACTTTCTCTTGCTTTCATCTTTGGCACGTCCTTGAATAATCTAAGTGGCTCAGTGAGTACCTTGTGCATCCACATTGCTCTCTTTAAATAGAGTCTCCTTTTTCCTTCCTGTTGGAATTGTTCCTCTTCGTGCCTTGAGAATTTCATTTTTGAGAACTTCTTTCTTCTTTGACATTTTCATTTGAATCCACTGGATCCTACCTATCTTTCTCTGAACCCTTTGAAATGTGTTCTCTCAAAAGCTAGGGGACATGTTCCACTCAAATCAGGTTTTCTTTTCTCTATCACAAACTTGAAGATCTCCCTATTATTGCTTCAGCAATCAATCCTTCCTTGGTGATAAGAATCTAGTCTGAATGTTTCCTCTCTGCTTCTTCAACATCTTGCAGGATTATTTCCTTATTAGAGAAGTGGGGCAGTTAAGCCTGAAAGCATCCAAGTCTCTGGGATTCAATTGGGTCATTGAAATGGCCAGCTTCATGTCATCTAGAGCACTATCCAGGCTACTCACAGTACATTGGAAGGCTTACTATTTAGAGTTACTATTTACTATTTAACCTGGCAGTCTACCAACAATCATTGATTTTAAAGGCAAATACATCCTTGGAGATCACTTAATCCAAATCCTTCATTCTATAGATGAGACTGAGGTTCAGAGAAAAGAAGTGATTTGCCCAAGGTTACCATGTAATAAATGAAGCAGAGTCAGGATGCAAACTCGGGGTACCAGATACCAAACTCAGTGGAATTTCTCTCCCCAACCCTACATTGCCCTCTCTGTTCAGGATGAGCTGGAAGAGAAGCTAGAGGCTAGGGAACCAACTAGTACAGGAATGCAGCAACTTTTCATTTTTCAGATTTTCTCTTCCTCTTACTCTCCCCACCCAACTCAATTCAATTCAGTAAACACGTATTAGGTACCCACTATGTGCAGAGCACCACATTAGGTGCTAGAAGAGTTAGGAAGTTTAGATCTTCAATAAATAAACATTTATTAAGCACCTACTATGTATGTACTATGCATTCCTGAGTACTAGTACAAAGAATGAAACAATGGCAACTCACAATGAGCTTACATCCTAATGGTGGATATAACAAGTACATATAAAAATATTTATATAGCACAAATATAAAATGAATATAAAAGCTAATGTGTACAGAAGAGTCCTATATAAGGGAGTTTGGCTAGTTGGGAGAATCAGGAAAGGTTTCATAAGGAAGATGGTGCCTGAGCTGGAGGGACTCTATGCATCAGAGGTAAGGAGGGAGTGCAGGTAAGACACCATCCCTGTCTTCCTGGAACTTATAGTCCAGTAGGAGGTGATAATACATGCTCAAAGAACTCAAAGACACCATCAAACCTAAGTGCGTTAGGAAGGTATGAGTGAATTGTCATGTTAGGTCCCTCCTAGCCACTCTTCTCTCCCCAGGCCCCATGGGGGAGAGTGTGCCCTTTGACTTTTACTCCATATTGCTGGCCGAGAACGCAAGGCTGAGGAGTGAGTTGGATAAAACCCGCCACCAGTCTTCCCCCATCATCCTGCAGCAGCAAGCCCTACCGGTAAGAACCCGGGCTGCCAATCCACAAGCATGCTTTTGCATCAGCCTTTGCATGCAGACTCACCTGCTCCAAGCCCCCAAAGTCCCACTCAGAGTAGGGACAGATAAGCTGCATGCAGCCAACCACTGTCCAGTCCAAAGTCAATCACAGGAAAGTGCAGATATACCAAAATACTGGGACAGGGAACCTGATCAGGCATGTGTGGGAACTCTAGGGCTACTTCAGAGGTGAGGAAAAATGGGATTATAGCCTTGCTTGCCAGGTCAGTTCTCTAGTCCTATTACAATTTCCAGTTGCTTCCACCATTCTGCATGACCATTCTCCCTGTGCATGTCCCTGTATCTTCACCAAGAGAACAAAGGGTCCTTTCGAACTAGGGTCAGTCATTTACCAGGTTGGGCGATTATTCACAAGGTACCCTGAGACTGCCTATAGTGCCCCATGAACTCCTGATGCATTCTGGGTGACAGGAGTAGGTCAAGGTTTTTTACCTTGATTTTACAGAAGTCTCCTAGAATCCTCAGCTGACTTCCAGCTTTTGAACAGAGCTGGTTTCCTCTCCATAAGTGTGTGAGTGTGAAGTATATAACTCTATCCACTGTGTGATGGTCGGAGTAGATACAGTGGCTCCGCTTGAGGGCTTCATTTTCTGCCTTGTCCCAGGGTCCTGCACCAAAGGGTGATTTAACCCCTAGACCACCACTTCCCATCCTCCCCACACCCTATCCTCAACATCCCCATACCCTCCTCCAAATCCATTCAGTGAAACCAATAGAAGCTTTCATGTAGAGGCTTGAGCTTCCACTCCCTGGGCCACATACCCAGTCTTCTTCACACCAGCTCTCTCCAGTACTCTCCTTCCCCTTCCTGACATCTCCTGGGATCCCTGGGGAGACTTGGAGAACCCTTTCTCCACAGTCCCAGGAGAACCCTGGAGAGAAGGGAGCAGTCAGAGACTCGGCAGAGAGGCTGCAAGAGACAGATCAATCAACCTACTCATCACACCTGGGGAGTCTACTTAGACAGGTGGGTGCCTTTGACCTGAGTGATTCATTCTGTTCATTTTCAGCTTCCATGGCATTCTTGCATAAATGGATATTTCCCTCTAACCTAGCCTGCCACATGCAAAGGGCTGAAGCTGAACAGCATATTAGCTCTAGGGCAAGGGGTTTCTTCATTTCACAATGGGCCCTTCTTTGGACAAACCTAACACATACAGAACTCCTACTTCTGTAACAGATAAATAAGGTCAGAATGTAGAAAGATTCTTTGCTTTACCAAATGATTCTTCACTTTACATAAGCATTTGGCACAGGATTCCTTTAAATAGTCAGCCCAAGTACATTTAAAATGACATGATTTATGGAAATGGGATTCATTTTTAAAATTAAATTATATATTTTTAATTAAGAAACATCTATTTTCTCTCCCTCCCCTCTCCCCTGCCTTTGGAGGAAAAAAAGACAAAAACTTTTGTAACACACTGTATCAATAAGCACCCCAACATTCCCGGACCGGGGGAGCTGCTATCACAGGTTCTTAGATCAGCGTTCATAAAAGGAAAACGGCTTTCAAGGGGTTAACAATCACTTCAATGAAGCACATATGTCATTCCTTTAACCAAGCACTTATATCAATCCCGTATTTCAGGAGAGTCAGTACCCTGAACTTCAAAGAAAATACAGAGAAATTAAAAGTTAACAGACCTAACTTCCTCTGCGTGAATTCAATAGATAGTCCAACTGTCTAATCATAGTTAGCAAAGAGGGAAGCATTAACATCTGGATTTTCAAAGCTGGGAGGCTCCTAAAAGCAGCTTCCCAGAGTCCTCAACCAGCACTCAAACCTTCTACAAAAACTAAGCCCCAAAGTAAAACCTCACCCTTAGAGTATTTATATACTTTTTAGAGTCAGAGGGCATAACCCTCTGATCCAGTGCCTCAATAGAAAAAACAAAAGGTACTTGGGACCCTCCCACAAAACAATGCCCCTCATAAAGCTTCCCTCAATGGGCAGGCCCATCAATGGGTGAGAAAGATCTTCTTTCATCACATTATTCAATCAGAGGCACTTTTAGTCAAACAAAAACAGCAAAAAAGATCCTAATTTGATTGCTATCACACTCTACCCCTGCAAGATCCTTGGCCTTACAATCTAAATGGCCATGGATCCTGGAACAAACAGAGGCATTAAACTTCTTGATTATACTAAGCTTGCCCTTACACACATGTATATAGTCAGGCCAAACAAATTTCCAAATTGACCAAGTACAAAAATGCATATCTCCTTCTAAAGTCAGTTCCACATATACTACAAAATAGACCTCTCAGTCTCTCAGGATGCTTGACATTGCTTTGGACTCTAGAGTAAGGATCAGAGATCGTTCTTTATTGCCAGGGAAGGGGGTAGTCTCCATGGAGGGGAGAAGTGAAAGCAATGGAAAAGAAATAATGGGGAAAAAATCCGCCTAAAGCAGATTTGGGATGGGAGGGATGTCATTCATAACCAATCAGTCCCATCACCCAATGGCACCTAACCAGGATCCAGGACCTTACTCCCCTACTGCCCCTCTTTCTCTCTCTCCCAGGAAGAGAGCAGATTCTCTCCCCTATTCACTGATCCCCAACCAAGAAATATGCCATCATTCCACGGAAAAACCCCAGCACATGAGGAGAAATATAGGACTGTTCTCTTGCAGTCCACAGTATCCTAATAGAACAATATGTAGTCCTTAACTCAGATCCTAATAATATAACGTCTATGACCATGGACAAGAGATGCTCTAACCAAAGCTTCCTTTTACACTTGCTAAAGGGTTAACAGAGTATAAACGAAGAAAGTATTTAAGATTTATCGGGACTCAGTTAACCTAAGAGAATAAACTGTTTTCTAGCACATAAAAGTCTTTATTTGTGTTTCATACAATTGACACCTTGATCGACCACCGTTCTTATTGGTTCATTAAAGCCGTCCTTTTAGCGACCTCTGCATGGCAATATTTTGGTATTCTTGATCAAATTAGCATTTTAAAATGTTCTATAATTTAATTTTTTCACCGATTTAGGTTAACTCCTCTGATATGAATGCAAATTAATTATGTTTGTCCGTCTTTCTCTAGACCTCTTTCTAGGCTACCTCCCCGCTCATTCCTTAAGCCATTCTGTGTTATCTTCTCTCAAGCTAAAATTGGGTTAGAGTAAACCTTCAGTTTTAAGAGAACTTCTTTTCTTGAACAGAATTCTTGGTAACCAGAGCAATGAAATATTTTTAATGTGAGTCATTTCCTGAGTTATATCTTCCAGGATTCTTAACAGGTTGGCTATGCAGACCCCCTTTCTATAGGCAATTTGTTCTACCAGGATTTTATTTATAACAGTCCCTTGTATAGCATTTTATACTTTTCAATGCTCTTTCCTATCCATTGTCATATTTGTCATGCCCTTCCCTGAGGTAGGCAGAGTAGGATTCTATAGAAGAGACAACTAAAATCAAGAGAGATCAGATGACTTGCCCAAAGTCATCCAGTAGATCATTGTGGAACACAGTACACATGGAAGGGGTGCTAAATATGGGATTGGATTTGAAGGCTGGCTCTATCCCTAAGAACTTAGGCAATCTGGATCTCAGTTTCCTCATTTCAAGCACTAGAGGGTTGGGCTAGGTGATCTCTGACAAATCTAATTTCTATGATCCCAAGTTACAACTTCAGGCCTTCACCCTCACTTTCAGGGTCATGAAGGCTCAGCAGTGGGACATGGTTAGGTCACCTCAAAACCAGGGCACCATCCTTTTTGTTTTCAAAAATGACTTACTTTCTGTTCCATGTGTTACATGAGTTTCACAGAGGTCAGTTGGTAACTTCTGTCTGGCCAGGACTCAGTTTACCTCAGGTGTATAATGGGATTATAATAGTGTGGTTCCCCTACTGGCCAGATTTGTGCTTTTGCCAACAGGACTTCCTCTCCGGCACCTCAGACAAACTCAATCTTATGGCCAAATTGGAGAGCGCTCAAAGTCGTATTCGGATTTTGGAGAGCGAGGTAGGTGAGACCTAGAGTTCCTGATGGAGTATTCTTCAATAATCCATGGAGAACAAGGCTCTAGAGAACTGTAGGACAAGGGTAAAGAATGGAATATGATCATTCAACCCCTCTGTACCTTAATTTCCAAGTATGTAAAATAAAGAGATTAAACTCAGTGATCATTGGGTTTTCTTCCAGCTCTAAATCTATGGTCCTATGATATATGAAACAACACAACAGAAGGGAAACTAAGTTATTTAGTCAATATAATAGTTTCTATTATTTTGAATGGAGTCCATGGTTCCAAGAGCCTGGGGCAGGGCCCTTTTCATGGACTCAAAAAGTCATAGGAGTGTAGGATTTGGAGTTGGAATCCCACTTCCCCTTCCCCAGTCTCCCACCTCAGCCACCACTATGAGCCCTAACATCTATCCCAGGTGGGGAGGAGGGAGGTGTAGCCCCTGAGAAAGCACTAGAATCCTTATTTGCTGTACCGTCCCCATTGGCCACCCCCCCTCTGTCATGGGCCCAGCCTCCCTGATGCCCCTATTCATCCTTATCTGTGGCTATAGCTGGAAGATTCAGCTCGGCGCTGGGGACAAGAAAAACAAGACCTGACCTCGAAGCTGATGGAACAAGACCATGGCTTTATACTTGGCTCCAGTCCTATGTTGACAGAACACCAAGTGAGTAACCTCAGGGATCCTTGGGGCAGGGGTGAAAGGAACAGGGAGGTGTCTCACCTGGCCAGTCTGTGAGAGCCATTTCTGGGGGCTCAACTTGGGAAAGAATGTGGACTAGCAGTAAGGAAGCAAGCCCCACTTCCAATATTGGTTCTGTCACTAATTCTCTATATAACATTCATCACATTCCTTTTTCTATGAACCTCAGTTTTCTCATCTCTAAAATGGAGATCATCATTCTCACCATCACCACATCATCATTGTCTTTCCAAGAGGCAGTTGGCTCTGAGACTGGCCTTGCACAACACTACCTGAATGCTGAGTGACTGTGTCAGGGGAACACAAAGGGATCCGTTCCCCAGGGAACCTCAGAGATCACCTAATTCAGACTCGTGCTCCATACCTTTTTCAATAGCTGAAAAGTATCATGTCATAATGGATTTAGATATAGGAGGCCTGCCTCAGACACCTACTGCCCCAGACACATACTTACATGGACAATTCATTTAACCTCTTAGAACCTCAGATTCTTGTAAATCAGGTGAAGATAGGCTTGTTATGAGGATGGTGTTTTATCAGACTTAAAGTGCTCTTGAAATGTGAGTTATGATGTTAAGGGAGCTAAGAATATCTGTCTAGGTATCCATGACTCTGCCCCAAGGAGGAAAGAGCTGAGATTTCCCAGAATTCTGATGCTGGCCAGGATGCTAATAGGCAAGGATGGGGCTGTCTTCAGGAAAAGCAGAGGGAAGAAATCAAATGAACTGAGAGGCCCTGGATAGTGCTGTCTACCCAGAAAATCCTCCCACCTTCTTCTAGGGCTTCTTCCTTGAGGTTCATTCTGGTTCTTTCTAAGTTGCTCTTTTTTAATCCTATACACAAACACACACACACATACACACACAAACATACACACATACACACACACACACACACACACACACACAGCTCTACCTTAGCCAGAGTAACCATGGATACACCCATGACAGGCCAAAGAAGGGCAGCCTGAAGGCCATGGCCAGTTGTAGAGTGAGAGCAAAAAGCAAGAGGAATTTCCATCAATCCATGACTTCCTGAAGATGGGATAATGAAGGAAGGAAGGAAGAGAGAGAGAAAGAAAAAGCAGAGAAAGAAAAAAGAAATAAATAAAATGGAAGGATAGATATGGGGGGAGAGAGAGGCAGGGATCCCCTGGTAGGGATTGCTTAATTCATTGTATCCATGTCCCTGGCACCTAGTACAGTGCCTGGCACATACTAGAGACTCAACAAAGACTTGTTGATTGATAGATATTACATATGCATGTATACATGTATGTATGTGTATATATATATGTGTGTGTGTGTGTATGTGTGTGTGTGTGTGTAAAATCCAACTATTAATTGATCAATCTGTCCTTTAGTCAAATAAAGGAATAGATACCAATAGTGTGTGTGTCCACATCCATGTACACATATAGACACCTTCTTAGAGAGCCCATGGCTAGCCCCTCAAGTAGGCCCCTGGCCAGGTGACCCCTGAGATCTCCATCCCTCTTCCATCCCTATCATATTCCATGATTCATAGGATTTTGAGCCAATAAAGACCTCAGAGTTCATCCATTCCAACCTTCTCATTTTACAGATGAAGAACCAGAACTCCAAGGAGGAGAAATGACTAACCCAGGGTCACCAAAGTAAGTAGTCAAGCTGGATTCAAGACCCAGGTGTCCCAACTTCAAGCCCAGAGTTCTTTCCATTTTGCCACTGTCTCTGATGCTCACTGACTCCACAGTGAAGAGTAGGGGGTCATACAGCACATGGCTGGTCCCAATAGATGTGCATGGATAATGCCAGAATTGGGAGAAGCAGATAAATGAACAGTCCCAAGGGCACTGAAGGATACATACATTTACTTCCACAGTCTCCATACATATCCCTACTACCCTAGTATTCCTCAGTGACCTGTCCTGGCTCGGTGGGCCGGGCTAAGTCTTTGCAGGGGGTGGTTAGAAGCCAGCAGAAAGGACCCGTTTCTGGAACCTTCATGATCTGCATGAGGTCCCCTGTACTTTGCCTTATGTACAGAGGAGTCCTACGGACTATACGACTTTCAAAAAGCCGCAAAAATAGGATCCGTTATCGCTCCATCCAGAACCTGACCCGGAAAGGCCAACGAAAATAAAAGGGAAACCTCTCTGATGGGACCACAGAAACAGGCCTTCCTTTGGATTCTTCTCCTGGAATCAGATCCCTAACAACTTTATTAAATGCATAAAGCTTGGTGAGTGTCCATGGTCTATTGATGAAGCCCCACCAGCCCTGGCAACATCCCCACTCCTAGATTTTCTCCCTCTCCCACCCACAGTCACTTCCTTCCTAGGTCTCCCTTCTAGAACCCCAGCCCAGAATCTCTATGGGGCAGAGAGCTGGCAGATTGGTTAAAGAAGAGGAGGAGAGAGAAGAAGGGAGACTGTACTCTAAAGTTATTGGGTATAGATCTTGGAACTTCAATGTCAAGAGGACTGCTAGATGGCACTTTGAGAACAGGGAGAAGGGACGATGACTCTGGGAAGGAGCAAATAATCCTAGGAGCTCACAGAGGTCATCTCAACCAAAAGCCCTTGTTTGACAGAGGAAGAAATGGAAGACTCAGTATGACTGGGTTTGCCCACAGTCACACCCTTAATTACTTGGCAGTCAGATGTAGGACCCAAATGTCCTGATTCCTACTCTCTTCCCGAGGATTTTTTATGAAATGTGATAGAACCAACTTTACGTATAGCTAGGACAGATGACTGCCTGCCTGGTTTGACCTGAGAACTACTAGGGAGACCCAGTTCCCAAACCTATCTTCCTCAACCCTGGCATTTCCCAAGATATGAGAAACCAAACCAACTGGGTTACCATCCCAATCTGGCTTTAGATACTATCCAAGTCCATCTATATCCATCTACATCCTACCCTCCAAGGAGACCTTAGGGCAGAGTCAGATGGAGGCTGGGACCCCATTCCTAGAGTTATAGAGCTTTGGAATTTTTATTTAATTTATTTAATTTTTGAACAAGCATTTATCTTCTTCCTACTCACTCATTCTTAATTAAGACAAAGAAAAACAAAACCCTTGTAACAAATCAATCAAAATAACCCTCTCATATTGGACATGTTCAAAACTACATCTTATTCTGCATCCTAAGTCTTCATCTCTTTTTCGGGAGGTGGTGGACAACATGCTTCATCGTTGGTCCTCTCAGAGAGAAACTGTGGCTTAGAGAGGATAAGAAATTTGCCCACCATCATACAACTGTTGAATAACAGAGACAAGACTCAAACCTAGGTCTTTGGGGCCCAAAACCAGATCTTTCTATTACATATTTTACCTCATATACATATGAAAGTGGTCTTTTCTCACACTCAACAGGACTCTCTGCTTGAACCAGGTCAAGATTAGAACAAACAGAGCTTTGGGAGTATCAACAATTGCTTAAGTTCTTAAATGTTTATGAAAGAAGCCTGCATTGAGCGTGATAGTCAGGAATGATGTGGCTGTCCTTTGTCATTTATTGATGATTTTAAAAACAGACATTTTGAGAAGTTCAAGTATACAAGCATTTATTGATTTCCTTCCAATCAAATCAGCAATAGACAAAAATGGGGGGAGGGGAGAGGAATCTCCCTTATAGTGGAATCTCAGTTTAAACCAATAGCAAGGCTTCTACCCACCTTCTTTAGTGGATTGAGGGACATTTCTCTGGAGTAAGATGTGGCATAGGAGTGGACAAACCCATAGGCCACAGGGCTCCTTAACTTTTTTTCTGTCATGGCACCCCTTTGGAGTTTCATAACCCAGTCAAACCATCTGTCATGTCCCTGGATCTGTCTTTCTGTGCTCTCCAGACTCTCTGTATAATAAATATGCAGGAGTCCTATCTCTCTGTGTTACAGCTGGGGTTTGAAGGGCCGAAAGGTGAATACGATGGGTCTGTCAGGCATCAGGATGAGATTAAAGATGGTCCCCACGTCTGAAAGCTTTTGGACTTCAATCTTGAAGTTCTCCAGAATCTGCAGAGAGGAAAGAACTAGGCTAAATAGAAAAGATGGGAGACTCCAGGGCGGGGACAGCTTCCTGCAGAAGTCTGAAAAGGAGACTGCCTAGGAGCAATATGAGACCCTCGAAGAAGATCCTTGACTCAAGCTGGGTCTTCCATTGATGCCTCAAATACTATCATTGTGTGATTTTGTGGTGTCTCCTGAATGGTTTCTATAATACAAGTGGCTGTGGAGAAAACAACACATTCTGTGGGAACAGATACAGCTGGAGGGGCACGGAAAGTGGAGGAAGGACGGTTGGGGGTCCCATATATATAAAAAGATATTATATATATAACAGCATAATATTCTATAGAATATAATATATAACATATTATGCGATACACAATGTTAATATATTGCATACTATATTACTATGTAATATATGAAAATATAACATGCAATATTATAATAAATTATAATATAATAATTATATATACATATATGTGTGTATATATACATATGTGTGTATATATACATATATACATATATGTATATATACATATACACTTGGAAGAATTCACAGAGCTTCTTCTTGCCTTGTTCATGGGCAATGAGAACAGAGATGTAAGAGACAGAGATGTAGTTTCCTGGGGGGTGGGGGAATGGTGATGGAGGGATGCAAGCAAAGAGGGGTTATTCCTCTGATATAAAATTAGGAAATTGGACTAAACCAGTAGTGCCAAATTCAAATAGAAACAGGAATCCCTAAATAATACCTAATGATCTTTGTAGGCTGAATATTGATTTAGATAACCACATATTAACATTATTTATATTCTCTTTTATTTGTTTTGTTAAATAATTCCCAATTATATTTTAATCTAGTCCTAACCACATTCAAGAATGTTGCAGACCATCCTCCTGGCTATTTAACACCTCAGTCTAGACCATCCCTAAGTCTTCTTTAAGTTCTAAATATCATGATGCTTCAGTAATGACCTTAGAGCTGATTCTACCCGAAGAGGAGATAATTTATTTAGGTATACAATTGCCCCAGTGTAGGAGAAAACATCCTAATCTTCCTGCCATCTTCCATCTCCCTGGGCCAAAGGTCTGTCTCCAGTGATTCTGAGAACACAGACATCTGCCAAAACATACATAATCCTTGCCTTCCCCCAACCAACACCTTCATATCCAGAGGTGGTGGCTCTTCCACCACTATCAGAGAGAGACTGCAACCCCAGCAAGTCTCAATTTAGGTTCCAAGCCACAAGTGCCTATGACCTGAGACCAAGAAAAGCAGGAAGAGTCAGCCTAAGAAGAAAGATATGCTGGTGGAACAGGGAGTTGGAGCCCAAAATGCCCCAGGAATCACTTGGGTCACTGATGCTTTCATCAGTCTACTTTCCCAGTCCCAGTCAGCTTTCTTAATTTTTGCTGTCTTGGATACAGAGGGAGGCTTCTTTGTGAGCAAGAACCCCTTCCAATTTACCAACGTCAGAGCACATATTAGACCTATGTCTCCAATGCACAGAGCATATGACCCTTGGGAATTAGAAGGAATCATGAATGGGTCCAGAACAGAAAGGAACTTTGGGCGTCTTTAATGAGATCCCCTTTCTTCTCCCCTAAGTAGTATTAGACTCACATGTATCAGAAAGATAGTCATCTCCAGTTCAGCAATCCTCCGCCCAAGGCATTGTCGAGGACCAAAGCCAAAGCCCAGAGCTCGGAAGTAGGTGTCCTCATTGAGCCATCTGCTAGGATCAAACTTTTCTGGGTTGGAGAAGAAATTAGGATCCTTTCCCATGGCAAAGATGGCCACTTGGACCAGTGTCTGGAGGAAAAGAGAAAGAGACAGAGAGAGACAGAGACAGAGAGAGAGGGGAGAGAGAGACAGAGAGAGAGGGGAGAGAGAGACAGAAAGAAAGAAGAGACAGAAAAAGAGTGAGAGAGAGAGAGGGAGTGAGGGAGGGAGAGGGAGAGAGGGGGAAAGAGGGAGAAAGAGAGAGAGAGAGAGAGAGAGAGAGAGAGAGAGAGAGAGAGAGAGGAGAGCCTAGAATCAGTCCCATGCAGAGTGTCCAGGACAGCCTGCTCTGCCAAGCCCCGACAATCCCAGAAGTACTACATGGAGGCATTCCTGAAGCATAGCTCAGAAACTGTAATCAGGGAAGCAGGAGACTCTGAGTTCTGTTAGTTACTGGCCATGAAACCTTGGACCAATGATTTCCCACTTCTGGACCCTCATCTTCTCAAATGGAGATAAGACCAATCCCTATACCTGAGGATTAAATGAGACAAAGTGTGTAAAGGAACTTTGAAAAGTATAAAACAGTATTTTAATGCAAGGAATAATCACCTATATTTCCATCCCAGGAGAAACCTTGGTCATTACTGTGGCCAGAGGGACAGTCTTATTTACCTCCAAATTGAAAGTGTCATGTCAACCTTTTCATTAAACACCCACCTCCTTCCCAGAGTTTCAATCCAAAGAACAATGGAATTCTTTACATAGAAGCTATTTGAGAAATTATGGTTCATTTACCTTCCTCGAGATCACAATCATCCAATTATATACAGCAGTGCCTAATGTTGGTTGAATGTAAAATGAATAAGTACACACTGGCATAGGTGATGATGTATGTGTCAATATTAAAGACCAACTAGTGTCCATTAGGCAATTCACGTATTGTGTTTCTGTTTAGCTCTGTTCCCAAGTCTAGTTGACTTTTTACTTTAATGAGTTTCTATAATCATCATCATCATGATAATAATCATTATATTTCTAGGTTTACAAAGCCTTCTACATGTGTTATCTAACGTGATCCTCATAATAACTCTGTGAGGTAGATGCTGTTATTATTCCCATTTTCAAGATGAGGAAACTGAAGCTAAAAACATTTAAGGGACTTGCCTGAAATCACACTGCCAGTAAATGTCTGAGACAGGATTTGAACTCAGGTCTTCCTGACTTCAAGTCCAGTTCTCCATCTGCTTTGCCATCTACACTATAGCCCTGTACATGAAAGTCTATTTTCTGAACCTGACTTCCTAACACCAAATATAAATACAGTTTATGTGCTAAAAACCCTAATAAAGTCACATCCAGTCTCAGAATGAATTCATGTATAAGGCAGGTTGAATATTTCTAATAGCCTGTCTCTATCCTTTCTATGTAAATGTGTCTCTTTTGGTATTTCTAGGGCAAGGACCCTATCCACTAAATTGCCATATGCAACACAGACAGGATCAGGCAAACATTTAATGCAGGCATTTGGATATGAAGGAAGCAAAAAGAGACATAAGCAGGTAACTACAGGTGAAGAGGCTCATTCAGAAATGACAAGGCATCTGTCATAATGGCTCAGGAAGAAGACTAATTAATTAAATAAGAGGGATTCTCAGGATAGAGACAACTCTGAAATCCTCTGGCTATGTGGGGTTGACTTCTGCCCAACTCTGGCAAGAAATTAAAAAAGCCTAAATCCCTCCATGATCTCTTCTCCTCCTAGGAAAAGGGTGTTTGACCACCACCCAACCAAGTCCCCAGACCATTTCCCTGACAGTCATTTCCCTGACACCCATTCAGGACTAGAAGTGAAAAGATAATGGTTTGGATTCCCTGGATTCCTTCTGAGTCAGAATGTCTGCAAACTAGTCTCATGGCTTACTTACTTTGGCAGGAATCCTGTAATTCTGGAGAACTAAATCCGATGGAATGTACCTTTGTATGGTAATTGCGATGGGGTGTAACCTGAAAGAGAAAAGATAGCAAATACACCTACATGTCCTGAAAATGATCATGAATGCCAGAGCAAAATTCAACCCAGAGATGGACCAGCCTCCTCCTGGTCCCTCATTCCCACTTCCTAATTCTTCCCATGCCTAGCTGCCCATATCATGCTTTGTCATTCATTTCCTTCCCCCTCTTTCTCTCTGGATGTGCAGGGAGGGCTAAGGAAAATGGAAGTGGAGCAGGAATTCCCCAGGGTGGGAATAGGCTTGCCTCAGGGTTTCTTTGATGGCAGCTTTGAGAAGTGGAACAGATTTGAGTATCTTCTTCACATCTCCCTGGGCATCTCGATGGGCAGCCAAGACTTCAGCCCGAAGCATATCTTGTACCTTTTGGTTCCGAGCCATTTCATACAGGCACCACTGTAGGGTCATTGATGTCTGAGGTAGACAGTTGAGAGTTGGATGAAGAAAACTGAGTCTCCTCCCACCCAGTTGCTCCAGAAAACCCAGCCTTCCAGGCTTATGTAATCAGCTCTCTATGATTACCATGTATTTGATCCAAGGTCAATTTTTCACAACTTCATTCTCAACACACACATATACACACACCTTCTCAAGGGACAATTCCATGTCACTGTCAGCCTAAGCAAAATAGATCCTGTGCCTACATCCCATGCCAATAAAAGAGGACTTTAGCGTTCTCTGTGGTCCTCATTTAATGAGACACACTTTGAGGCTAACTCTGATGCCACAGTGTTCTCATAGCAAATGGATTACTAAGCATTGTTAAAGCTTAATGGAGTCATCTAATAATTGTCAATAATAACATGAGGAATGGAGGATCTAGTATCATTTTCCCCTTTGTACAGATAAGGTTCTGGTTAACTGGATATTTTGCGTATCTCATTTTTCCAACAATCTCTAAAACCTGTATAAGCTCATCTTGTTTTATGTAATAGTTATGCTCTTGAAAAATTATTATAAAGAAAATATCTTCTCAAATGAACCAAGACATTCTTTAAAGGAACTCTTTGGTTTTCATATGATTAAAAAATCTTTAAATGAGTAGCATATGACCACCTAATTTATTTTTCATATAAATCAGGATTTCCATGTAGAGTTTCTTTAAAAAAAATTTCTACTGCAAAGCTGGAAATCCTTTGTAAACTTTCACAGTTTTACAATTAATCCATTGATCTGCCCTCATTTTTCATTTAGACATGAGAGTCAGATAATCTTCATATTAACCAATGTATATGACATTTAGCCATGACTAGGTAGATGGACATGGTCTTTGGACACAAACTCCAACTTGCCCCCAAAAGTTTCTGCCTGGTTACAAATCTTGTTCAGAACTCTAGCCAGAGGATATTACAACTTCCAAGGGAAAGAAAGAATTGAGTCATTGTGTCCACTCTCTCACTGAGAGGTCTCAGACTCTACTATTTATGTCAAGAAGCCCTTAGAAGACTCCCTTCTCTGAGTCAGATACATAATTATATCAGAGACTCTTTTGGAAATACATTCTTATGTCATGTGACTCCAAGTACCCATCTCTTAGGTTGGCTCTCTAGGGAAGTACAGTAGATTACACTTGCCACATGAGATTTAAAAAGTTCCCTAAAGCCACAACCCCCAAAATCCCAATGTGGTATCTGAGATTTCCCCTGCTTCACCATATTTAATTCCAGATCTGTCTGATTCCCTGGGTCTAGGGAAGTCATTTTCTTCTTCTCTGGTCACATAAATAGAGCAAATCACCGAGACAGGAGCCTTTTAGACTCAGGCAATGATGACAATTCTAGGTCTTTAACCCATATTCCACCAATATAGATTCCCATTCCTAACTTTTCACAAAGGGGCAAAAAGAAAGAGATCACTTTCCTTCAACATGTATTCCTTTGAATACTTGATTTTGGTATCCAATGGAAGAGGTATTCTATTGGGAAGGACTAACTATTCTTCCACAAAATTGTGAGCTTGGTCAAATTTGTTTCTAGAGGCCCACCTCCTTTCTCTCTAGCCCTTTCAATGACCACTCTACTTCCCAACTGGGTGAATGGCCTCACCCAATACTATCCCCTCCTGTCAAGGAGGAAAGGCTGATAACCTCAGCCACATGCAGGTAGGAAGGTTTCACTGGGTTCCATTTTCACAAGGGAGTCACAGAAAATCAACAAAGTCACAAGGATCGAACCTCTTATGTGGGAGTTCCAGGAACTCACGGGAGGACTTTATTTGGGGACCATGTGACCTTACAAGTACCCCCATATGGTAACATTTTACAAAAATCTCTGGTTTGGAAACCACTTTCCAGGTTCTACTTATATTCCCTCACTTAATATAATAACCCAAAGAGAAAGGGAAGGCCTGGGATCCCAGTCCTTCTGCATGCTAACATCAAGACCAAGGCTCAGAGAGGTAACTTGTTCAAATATTTGTATGCATAGAAGATGTTAGATGCAAGGCTTGAATCCATGACTTCTGGCCCTCAGTCCAGGGCTCTTCTCAGTCTACTGGGCTATTAACCACTGAGGTCAACACCCTACCATGCTCATATTGAAAACAGGCTTTACTCACTTTAGCCTTTATCCACAATATTTATAAGGCACTTAGCACACCCTGGCCCACAGCAGACATTGAATAAATGTATATTCTCTTCCCCCTTCATCCTCACCGTGTCCACCCCTCCTGCCATCATTTCTGTAATGTTGGCTTTGACATCTTCAAAATTCATGGTATTCTTTTGTAAGAGACAGTAGAGAATGCCTGGATAAACATCAGTGAGTCCTGATCTCAGTTTCTTGTCCTTGTGGAAGTTCTGTATATAGTCTTCAGCTGAGAGACAGGGAGAGAGAAAGGGGACATTATGGAGTCTCTCTAAATGGAAGACTCTGGGGTTCAGGAAGGAACCTGAGGAAGGCTGAAGAAGTTTAGGGAGAATGGAGAGTTTGGGGAAACTGGAGTGGAAAGAACTCATTGGTGGGAGTCAAGAAAGTCACTCCTGTAAAAGTAGGTGATTATTCATTGGCTCTACCTGATTTCTTAAATTGCAGTAGAGATTTTAGAATTCAGGGGACCCTTACCTTCTGCAAAAGGTGTCTAGAAATCATATTGTGTAACCAAATACTATTCCTTTCACAAAACACACACATACACACACTTGCACGTGTATGTGCATATGTGTGCAGTGTATTCATGTACAAACCCCAATCCATTTTAATATTGCACATGTTCATGTGTGCGCATATCATGTCTTTCACATGTATGTGTGCACATATCCATGTACATAATACTTATACCCACCTATACATGCACACATTGTATGTACATACACACAGCTACAATGCACATACATATGGGCATGTCTATGTATGTGATCATACATGCATACTCGCACAATATACATGTATGTGGTATACCTGTATATATTTGTGTACATATTCACAAGACACACAGACACATATCTACAAGGACAGTGTAATACACACATGCACACTTTTCTGTGATGATCTTAGAGATGGCCTTTCCATTCTTTATACAGGTTTCTACAGATCAGGGCCTCCATGCATGCCACTTGCCCCCACCCCCTGTCAGGCACTTAGAGGTCCTTAAACAATCACTTCAGCACACCAAGTGAGAGCCAAGAAATACTATCTCCTTCATAATTGATGGATTATTGAATACCAGAGCCTCTTAAGGAGAAATAGTTGAGAAGACATTGACCAAGCAGCACATTTGCTCTTTCCTTGGGTTCTCCCATCTCTGCCCACCACCTCCGATCACTCAGGTGGATACTCAGAACCCAGATGCTCACCTCGATCAAAAATCACATCCCATGAGGCCACATGGTCCCTCCAGGCCTTGGCCCTGACCATGCGGAACAGTTCTGGAGGGATGCTCAGCATTGGAACACTAGTCTCAAACATTGTAGACACAGCATCGATGAACTTCTGGGCCCTGGGGTCCACAAAATCTTCTAGGAGTCCTAGACGCTCCCCAAAGAGAACGTTGCAGATAGCTGTGGGACCAGAAATCCTAGCAAGATTTATTGCTGAGAACATCAGATCATTGGAATCCCCTTGACCTCCCACGGGAAGTTTGTCTATCTTCTCAAGGTCATTAGCACACTGTGTTAAACATGCTTTTCTTTGTTAAATCAAACAGAATGTAGTACAAGGGACTAGGGGAGAGAAAGCAGCTCATGAGGAACTTCTCTTTTACAAAGTGAATTTTAGGAAATTTATTTTGTAATATTAATATCCTAAATATGGAGAAAGGAAGCATCTGGAGCAATAATGGGGTTTGGGTATCTGGAGCACACCTGCAGAAAGAATCCCAGAGACAGTGAAAAGAACTGATCCTTTAAAAACCTGCTTTTATTAACTGGAATTGACACAAAAAATTCTCAAACCCCCAATACATCTCCCAAAAATAGTCAAGCAAAACCATGTAATGGAATAACTGCCATGATCAATGGCATGATTAACTAATATTTTATTGACCACAGTTAATCAAACTATAGTCAATCAACTAACCCTTTCCCAGTTTTGCTGTTCAGTCATTTCCAACTTTGTGACTCCATTTGGAGTTTTCTTGGCAAAAAAACTGGAGAGGTTTGCCATTTCCTTCTCCAGCTCATTTTATGGATGAGGAAACAAAGGTAAACAGGATGAAGTGACTTGCCCCAAGTCAAATAGTTAGGTATACTAGGGTGCCCCTGACCTGCCCTTCCCTAGTTTACACCCTTGCTAATGGGAAGGAAGGCTGGCTGCTTAACTTGAATGATGGAGTATAAACATGAGGCGAGTGTCTTTTTTGGCACTTTCTGGGGGACTTAGACAATCGTATGGTTGATGCTGGGCTTTCCTTCCTTTTCTACTACTTACTACCTCACTAAATCATTTCTTCTCTCTGAGTCCCAGCTCCCTCATCTACAAAATGAGAGGGTTAAAGGGACACTAATACCCTGTTGGTGGACTGGCAAACTAGTTCAAAGATTCTGGGCAACAATTTGGAATTCTACAAGAGAAGTCACTAAACTGTGACCAAAAGATCCCACCAATGGAAAGAAGGAAACAGTCACTTATTAAGCACCTACTGTGTGCCAGGCACTGTGCTAAGTGCTTTACAAATAGTATCTCATTTGATCCTCACAGCACACCTAGAAGGTAGGTGCTATCTATCCTGCGTATCCTCTCTGGCTGCCCCAGATACCTGGAACATTCTTCCTCTTCATCTCTGCCTCTGGGCTTCCTTTAAGTCCCAGCTAAAATCCCATCTTCTAGTGGAAACTTTTCTTTCATTCTAAGTGGCTTCCCTTTGTTCATTTACAAGCTATTTATCCAGTGTGTACCTTGTTTGTACATCCACTTGTTTTCATGTTGCCTCCCCCACGAGCTTGTAAACTCCTTGAGAGCAAGGATTACCTTTTACCTGTTTTTGTACGCTTAGCACATAGTAGGTACCTAATAATTGTGGACTGATTTGATTCCTTGATTGCTAAAACCCTCCCTCAGTCAGACTTTACTCACACTCAAAAGCATATCGAAACAGGTCCTGACTGAGGTCCACCGTGAACTTTCCTTGGTTGCTCCTCTCAATCCCCTTATAAATCTTCTTTACAAAGTCTTCTGAAATTGGGGTCATAAGGGGCTCAAAATTGTCTATTGAGTTCAAAGCCAATACAAACTGGTTCAGGAAAATCCGGTCTCTCTTCCAGTTTTCAGAGTTCCTGAGAAGAAAAACCCGGGGGGGGGGGGGGGGGGGAGGGAGAAGGGGGAGGAAGGGGGAGGGGGGGGGCAGGGTCCAGGTTAGGAAATTCCAGTGTTCTTGGGAGAAAAGGATGAAGATAATGAAACAAACCTTGGTGTTACAACTCTGCCGATCCAGGTCAGAAAATCCAGAGGTTCACAGTAGTCACTGCTCCCTTTTTTCTCGTCAAGGCCCTGGAGAAGGATTTCCCACCAGATTCCCTTGCAGGCTAACACCTATCACTGTCATCCACATCTCTCCCTCTTCTCAGCCCTTCTGTCCCCTTTCTCACTCACTCCACACCTTGCCATTGAAAGACGAAAGAGCAGAGGAGAAAATAGGGAAAGGAGGAGGGAAAAGAAGAAAAGGAAGCAACAAATCCTCATCTAACTTCACTGCATGAAGAAGGGAAGGTCTTTGATTGGTTGCTGATCCAGAAATGCAAATACATGCAAAAGACACTGACTGAATGATAATGGTCCTGTCTCCTCCCTGGCTTCAGTGGAAGGAGGAAATGCTATAAGCCTCTGGGAGAAACCACAGGCCCTCCCCACTTGGACACCTGGACCACCAGGTGCCCTGTGACTATGGGCCACTATTCTTTGCCCCCTTTGCCTTCATCCTTTCCTGCTCTTGGACTTTGTCTTTGACCTTATTAAGTTGAGAAGGCAAGCTGTCAGAGGTCCAGCAGCTGGAATCCATGCCTCGCCAGATTTTATGAATGGCCGAGTCAAAGGAGCAGCCAAATCTCAAGTCACCTACTCAACCAAGCAAAAAAGTGAATGGAGAGCAAGGATCCACATTCTAAATGGAACTTGGAACCACTGGAGTAACCACTTTAAAGTTAAGCCTACTCTCCCCAGGGATCAAAATGGCAAAAGAATTTTGAGAAAAATGTTTTATAACTCTTCTCAGAAACTATTGGTTTGTGAAAAACTAATGGATATTAATTGTTCAAATAATATTGGGGTGCTTAAACTAGTGGTTGATATGTCAATCAATCAATATTTATTAAGCACTTACTATGTGTCAGGCATTGTGCTAAGCACTGGGGATAGAAAAAGAGGCAAAAGACAGTCCCTGCTGAAATGGGCACTTGGTTGGGCTCATAGGATTAGAGAAAAATCTCTGGAGTACCTTTAGAATCCTCAAGGGGCAATGTTCTTGCTCTGGGGGACTGACTTATCCCAAACAGAAATTGGGAGCAGGACTCCAGAGTGTGATGTGAACAAAAATAAATATGATACAAAGAATAATTTGACATGAGCAAAGAAGTTGCGTGGTCAAAAGGATATAGGGATTTTGAGGAATAAGAGATCACTTTTGGGTAGGGGATCAGGGAAGGCTTCATTGAAGGAGGTGGCACCTAGATGACTCATGGTGTTTAAAATTCAACTCATTATCTCCCCCTTCAAAACCTTTCCTTCTTCCTAACTTCCCTTAACTTTTCAGGGCATTACCATCCTCCAATTCCCAGACTCACAATCTAGAGGTCATTCCTGACTCCTCTTTCTCACTCCCCATATCTAGCATTGTGACATCTTTCATGTGTGTCCTCTTCTTTCCCCTGACGTTGCCACCACCCTACTGTTGGTTAGTCTGCATGCTACAACCCTCTCACCACTCCATCCATCCATCCATTCATCCATCCATCTATCCATCATTTATCCATCCATCCATCCTCCACTCAGTTATCCAACTGATCTTTGGTCTGACCACAAAAGCCCCTATTCAATAAACTTCAGTGACTCTCTGTTACCCCCAGGATCAAATGTGAAATCATGTGTTTGACTTTTAAAGCCCCTCATAACCTGATGTCTCCCTGGCTTTCCAGTCTTCTTTTGCCCTACTACCCTACTCATCGTCTGCAATACAGTGATGCTGACTTCCTTGATGTACCTCATGTTTCTTAAACTCCATCTCCCAAAGTCAGAAATTTTCGTTGGCTGTTCCTCATGCCTGTACACCCTCCCCCTTCATCTCTGCCTCCTGGCTTCTCGGGCTGTCAAGATTCAGCAAAAGTTCCACTTTCTGTGAGGAACCTTCCCTAGGCCTTCTTAATCTCATGCCTTCCTTCTGATGGTAATGCCCTGGAAAGTTAAGGGAAGTTAAGAAGAAGGAAATCCAGGCCTGGTGTCAGGAAGGCTCAATGTCCTGAGTTCAAATTTGACCTCAGACATTTACTAGCTCTGTGACCCTGAGCAAGTCACTTTACCCTGTTGGCCTCAGTTTCCTCATCTGTAAAATTAGCTAGATGACAAACCACTCCAGTATCATCACCAAGAAAAACTCAAATGGGGTCACAAAGGGTTGGATACAACTGAAACAACTGAACAACAGTGAAACAAAAGACTGCTAAGGGCCTTGAGGTAGACAGTGACAACATAATTCTGCACAGCCATCTCTTTGTTCAGTCTCACTGTGGAATTGAGTCTACCACCTCTAAAGTCTTCATACTTCATTGAATGAACACATCATAAAAAAGTCTGAACTCCCTCCCAATATGTGTATATTTACTTATTTACAAATCATATTTATAAACAGTATACTAATGATTATGTGTGTTATGAAGCTTACACAAAAAAGACACTTTAAAAAGATGAGCTAAATATAAAATAACGATTGATCCTAGGGTCAACATGGAGTCACTAGTTTTCCTAGTGGATCATGGTCAGATCTATATTTTAGGCAAATAATTTCAGCAGCTGTTGAGAAGACGGACTGAAGTGAGGAAGAAGACCAATGATGAGCCTCTTGTAGGCAAGAAGGGAGGAAGGCTTGAACTAGGTTGGTGGCTATATGAAGGAGGAGAAGCAGACAGACACAAGAGATGTTGTGACAATAGAAATGACAAGATTTGTTGATGGAATGGATAAGTATGGTGAGTAATGGTGAAGAATCCAGGACACCAAAGTTTTGAACCTGGGAAAAGTGGGGAGATTCATACCAGTAAGCAGAGATAAGGCAGTGCCTGTGTAATCAAGCGATCAACTTACTAGCTGTATGATTGGGCAAGTCACTTAAATCTATATTTGCTCAGTTTCCTCATCTGTAAAGTGGGGATAATAACAGTACCTACTTCCCAGGGTTGTGATAATCAAATGAGGTAACAATTGCAAAGCGCTTACTTAGCACAGCTTGGGGCACATAGTAGATGCTGTATAAATGGTAGCTATTATTATTATTAAACTATAGCAAAAGAGATTAAATTCTTTAAGAGTTCAAATCACAGGCTTTCAATTGGAGTAGGGGGAGAGAAATGCCCCCTGCAAATTCTAAGGACATATAGGGAACAAGACTGCCATTTTCAATAGCCTCTGATAAACCAAGATGCTTGGGCTGTTAACCATGTACATCACCTTCACAGCCAAATTACTCATTAAGCTTCCCATAACACTTTTCATTTTTTCCCAAACTTTCTCATTTTTGAGTTTATCTGATCCTCAGAATATTTGGGGGCATCACAAAACATCTGCCATTAGATAGGGTCATAAAACCAAGATAGAGTCAAGGGAAAGGAAGCCCAAGATTACACAGCTCAAGTGGGGAAGAGCTGGGACCAGAGCCCAGGTGTCCTTATTACTTGACTTCTATTGATTCTCCAAAGGAGCTTCTCCCCACTGCCCTTTAGATGTCCTTCAGTTCCATTCTTTGCATTATGGGGAGAGGATGAATGTATCTGTGAGAGAAAGGAGAGAGACTTACTTTAACAGGACTCCAATAGGTTTTTTCATGTAAGTGTGATAAGCCAACCATGGTGGGATGCAATATCTTTCTGGGTAGGGTCCTTCTGCCCTAAAGAGGCGGGCAGCATCATCAGGGCTGATGATAAAAACAGATTCTGTATTGCCAAGTTTCTCCCTAGAAAGATTAATGAAATCAAGAGGTCAGACACCAAACCCTAGAGATCTGCATATAAGGTGATGGGACACAGAGAAGCACTAGCAGCTCAAGGGATCGGGAAAAGCCTCGTGTCCAAGGTGATAATTGAGCAGAGTACTGAGGGGAATTCAGGATTCTAAAAGGTGGAAGTAGGGAGGAAAGGTGCTCCAGGCTTGAGGGACAGCCAGTGTAAAGGCACAAATGAAATGAATTATATGAGAAACATCGCAAAGACCAGTTTGGATAGTAAGGATTAATCAATGCTTTCTGCTGCCCCTCCACCCCATCTTCTCAGGGTCCTCCTGTCTTTCAATCCATGGTTTTCAGGTTAAGAGAAATAAGTGATGCAGTCCGATGCCCTGTCCCCTAAACTTTCAGGCTGATATAGTTTTCCCCTTTATTTACAACATACCCTTGAGTTCCCCAATAATCCTGTTCTGCCCACAACCAAAGCATTTTTTGACCCTAATTTTTTGATCCCTAACAAAGTGACCTTCAAGGCCAGGATGAAAAACTCACACTTCTGAACCCAGTGGAATAACTCCTTTGTTTCTGAATATTAATAATATAGCTCATTTATTTGGTGGTTTAAAATCTTGAAAATCTCTTGTTCTCAGCTTCAAAGCAGGAGAGAGGGGGAGAGGAAAAGGGGGCAACTAAATAGATACCAAGGTGAAAAGTAGGGGTGAGGAAGAGGAAATGGAAGTCAGAGGTGGACAGACATTGGAGGAGGAAAAGGCAAGAATGTTGAAAAGGATGAAAAAAGAAAGGAAGGAAAAGAGAAAAAGAGTAAGACTTCTCCCCACCTACCTTATCATTGCCTAGAATGTTCTCCCTGTCTCCATAATTCTCTCCCTCCTTCTTCCTGCTCCACCCCCTTTCTTCTCATCTCTCCTCTCTCTGTCTCTGTCTCTGTCTTTTTTGTCTCTCTGTCTCTCTCTGTCTCTCTCTCTCTCTGTCTCTCTCTCTGTCTCTGTCTCTCTCTTTGTCTCTGTCTCTGTCTCTGTCTCTCTCTCTCTCTCTCTCTCTCTCTCTCTCTGTGCATGTGAGATCAAAACATTCTGCAAAGCTGATACAAGGTCAGACAAAAGATAAGCATGTCCTTTTCTCTCCCTCCATCTACCCACTCCACAAGCTCAAGCTTCATGTTCCCCATGAGCTACCTATATTTTGGTCACCAATTTAGACATTTGCAAGGTCAGCTAGGTAGTACAGTGGATAGCGCACCAGGCCTGGAGTCAGGAAGACCTAAGTTCAAATCTGACCTCAGACACTTACTAACTCTGTAACCCTGAACAAGTAACTTAACCCTATTTGCCTCAGTTTCCTCATCTGTAAAATGAGCTGGATGAGGAAATGGCAAACCATTCCAGTGTCTTTGCAAAGAAAACCCCAATGGAGTCACAAAGAGTTGGATACAACTGAAACAAATGAATACTGAGCAACAGCAACAACAATTAGCCATTTGCATAATGTCCACATTTCCACTGTGGATTTTTTGGTAACTTTCCTGGTAGCATCTTTAGTGTATTTTTTTTTTTTTAGCATTTTCATTATATGTGTGGCCTGACCATGGGAGGGCTGTAGAGATGTTGTGCTACTGAATACCAAAAAGTCTAAGACTTCTAAGAAGCTTAAGTTCTACTCTCAAGTCCAATGAATCTAACTCAATTAAAGGGGCCTTCTGCAGAAAGGTTTGAGGCCATGAACATCTTGGTAGTTCCATGAATTTGGGACTTAGAATGGAGAAATAACCCTACGTGGGAGGGGCAACCTGGAAACCTGATAAAGCCTTGGAAGGGAGGGAGAAAGGGGAGTGCATACCTGAGACGGCTCAAAGTCCCTTTCTACTCAATCAACGAATATTTATGAAATATCCACCATATGCCAAGTATTAAACCAGGTACTGGGCATACAGGCACAAAGAAGGAAACCACTCATCCTAGCAATGCATCTACACTCTCACGGAGAAGACTAATCCCTACAAAGACAAAGGCAATATAAATCTCAAACTAATTCATCTATACCCTCATCTTGAAGTTTCTGACACTGCTCAGAGTCTTTCCCCTCGTTTTCCATGGCACTGCTTCTTTCTAGTTCTCCTCCTAAGCAGCAGACTGTGGGATCTCACTGTCCTTCTTTTGGTCTCTTACTGTGTATGATTCCCCAAGAAGCCTCCCTCTCGGCTCTACACTCTCAGCTTCTTCTCTGTAGAATATTTTTCTATAAGATGTCTCCCTGCTCCCAGTTCTAATCTCCCCATTGGGAGCATCTCCCATGGCTTGCCATGCATCTCCACCCAGATGCTTTATCAGCTTCTTAAATTCAATGTGTCCAAAACAACTCTCTCTTCAACCCTCCCAGCTATCTGCAGACAGCCCCGCTGTCTTCTCAGCCTCCCCAATTTATAATCTCAGCATCATCTTGGACTCTCCTCTTTTCCTGGCTTCTCTTATTCACTCAGTTGCCATGGTCTGTCGTGCTTAGCTCTCCAATCTAGCCCTTTCTCCACTTAGTACAGTGTTGGACACAGGATCAGTGCTTAATTAAGACTTGTTGATTGAACTTGACTCAAACAATCGTCACCTGAAAGAATGTCACAATAGATAAAGTGCTGAATTTGGAGTTTGAAAGACCTGCTTGGAATCCTATCCCAAACATTCACTCTGTGCCCACAGGAAAGGGGAAGGGGACAAGCACTTTGCAGATATTATCTCATTTGATCCCCACAACAGCCTTGAGAGGTCAGTGCTGTTATCTTCCCCATTTCACAGTTGGGGAAACTAAGGCAAACAGAAGTAAAGTGATGTGCCCAGGGTCACACAGCTAGGAAGTATCTGAGGCTGGACTGGAACTTGGGAAGATGACTTTTTTGTGACTCCGGGCCCCGGTACTCTATCCAATGCACCATGTAGCTACCTCTGAGTGTAAGGCACTTAATCCTTCTCTCAGTTTCCTCATCTGGAAAATTAAGATAATACTGCAGTACCTACTACACTGAGTTTTTAAGGCTCAAATGACAATGCACTTGAAAGTGCTTTGCAAATCTTAAAAACGTCTATAACATCCATTTTTAATATAAACAGGAAGACCCCAAGGCACGATGAAAAGAACAATGGCTCCAGGGCCAGAGGACATGGTTTCTAGTCTTTATATTAGCCCACCTCAATCTAAGAAACCAAACCAATAACCCCTGGCAAGAGTAGTAGCTACTTAATATTATCCTAATGGAGAAAGTTATAAAGGGTAAGGTGGGGGTACAAGGGGATAAACAGAGCCAGGATTTAGCAAGCCTTGTCATATGCCGCAAACACCGCCCCCCCCAACATAGTCCATTTATCTTTCTTTCCCCTTTACTAGACCTGTCTACAACAAAGCAAAAAGGTTAAAAAGAGAGAAATACCAGAATGCAGAAGAAGGCCAAGGGTTGAGGGATGGGGGTGGGGAAATTCCATAAAGGCACAGGAAGGAGGTGAGACCATGAGGCCGGGCCAGAGACAGGGACAGGGCATTTATGTGTGTGCCCCTAGAAAGGCTGGAAAATGAGCACCCCTGGTGACACTGTTTTCACAGGTCTGTGAGGGGTGAGGAAGGAGTTCCAGGAATTGACAACCTGTAAACCAAGGGTTCTTAACTTGAGGTTCATGGACAGATTTCAAGAAGTCCATGACCTTGGATAGTTTTAAAAAAATGTTCTCTTTATTTTCACTAGCCTGTAGCTGAAATTTGACATTTCCTTCAATTATTTTAAAACATTCTTATTCTAAGGCAGTATCCATAGACTTCCACTGTCAGTCCCAGGGGTCTAAGAAGATTAAGAAACCCACTACAAAGTCATCAAAAAAATTAAGGAATGCCCCCATCAGTCTCTCCTAACAACCCTAACATATGCAATTTGACTTAACCACAAAACAAATTCTTATGTGCTCTAGTGATGAAAAGTAACTTATGTATAAAAAGTCATATGAAATTATCCCTAGGCACCCTAGGTAGCTATCCCTGTGCACATTATCTTGCCTTCACCTTTCTGGAGGAACATAACTTACCGGTAAATTGGGCCTAGCTGTTGGAAGCCCTGTATGGTTCGGTTATGCAGGTACTGTGGCCCATTCTCCATCCAGAACTGAAGCAGATTCATCCAACCATTGACCCCCTTTGAGGGAATTTCATTGAAGGGCCGGGGCCCCTGCAACCGGATAGGGAAAGCACTCAGTTCACCACCTCCTGCTGGCAGCTGCATATTCCGGACCTTAGATGTCCAAACATCTTCTCTTGGTGAGCCAAGGAAGCAGTGAAGGCCCTTGGCCAAAGCTGATTGATGTGAGACCCCCCTGGCTAACATCATGCCAGGTGCTGCTGCTACTGCTGCTGCTGTCAGGAACAGGACTATTCCTGGGTCACCCAACTCACTGTTTATAATAATAAAGCTCAAGGCTATGTAACTTGTCACAACCACTGATCTCTCTCCCTGCCTCCTCCCTCTCTCCCACCCCTCTCTCCCCTGGATTTCTTCCAGATAAGGAAGTATCAAGCTGTTAGTCACCCTGAGGGACTGGATCTCAATTGGTCAATCATTCAAAAAAAAGGGCTAAATCCAGAGAGCAAGGAAATTTGATTAAAGAAACATGTATTAAGTATTTATCATATGTAAGATCCTATGCAGGGGGGAAAACATAGTACCAGCCCTCATACCATACCATACATATTATACTAGTAGAAGACTACACAGAGAAGTAGAATATGAGAGTAGAAGAGAGAGACAGAGACAGACAGACAACAGATAAAGACAGAGATAGAGGAGACAGAGAGAAAGGAAGACAGAAAGGAAAATAGAGAAAAATGGAATCAATCAAAAGATAAGTCAGTAAGTAGGTAGACAAACTGGATAGATGCATGGATGAGCAGGTGGATGGGTGGAGAAAGCATTTATTAAGTATTCAGTGCTAAGTCCTGGAGACATAAATGCCCTCAATTTTGCCTTTTGCCCTCAGTTGTGTTCTAATAAGGGTAGGGAATGAAAAAGTCAAAGAACAACTTTGAAAATAGTGAAAAATATGTGGAAAAATATGTGGAAAGATAGGGTATTGATAATAGTAAAGATCAAGATAAGTTTCCTAAAAGGAGGTACTACTTAAGCTAGAGTAGCTGGGTGATACAGTAGATAGAGCACCTGGCCTGGAGTCAGGAAGATCTGAGTTCAAAACTAGCCTCAGACACTTACTAGCTATGTGAAACTGGGTAAGTCACTTAGTTTCTTATCTGTAAAATGTGGATAATTCTGCAGTACCTACTTCACTGAGTTTTTAAGGCTCAAATGATACAATGCACAGAAAGTGCTTAGCAAATCTTAAAAACTTCTGTAACATCCATTTTTGATATAAACAGGAAGACCCCCAAGGCATGGTGAAAAGAACATTGGCTCCAGGGTCAGAGGACATGGGTTCAAATCCCACCAATATTGCTTATTACCTGTGAGACCTTAAGTGAGTCTCTCCACCTCTCTCTGATTCAATTCCTTCATTTGTAAAATGAAGGGGTAGGACTCCGTGGCTTCTGATGGCCTTTCCATCCATTATCATGCTTCTCATATGAATTAATGTCATCACCTCTTAATTGCTTCCCTTTTCACTTCCTGCCCTATACAAGGCATGTTCCATCTAGCCACCAAAAGAATCTTCCTAAGGCACAGGTCTGATCACATCATTCACCTGCTAAAGAGCTTTCAATTGCTGTCCATTGTCTCCAGGAGTACAGACTCCCCGGTCTGGCATTTAAGGCCATTCCTCTACAATCTGGTCCCTTCTTGCTTTTCCAGTCATATCTCATATTACTCCCCTTGTGACTAAATCATCTTGGACTGTTGCCAGAATTTAACATTCCATACACTGTCTACATGCATTTGCACAGGCAGCCCACTCAGCCTGGCCCTCTATCCTCCCTTATCTCTCATCTTCAGAACCTTCATCTCTCTTCAGATCACAGCCCAGCTGCCCCCTCCACCATGAAACCATTCTTTATCCTGAGAATTCTCTCTCTCCATTCACATCACACTGGGTAGTTAAATTACTTATCTGTGTACATGGTTTACCCTGCAGCATAGTATATAATCTCCCTGAGGGCAGGGAGGGTTCGAATTTTGTCCTCAACCAGCTCCAGGTGCAAGACCATCTATATAGCAGACACAAAGTGAATGTTTGTTTAATTAAATTGAAGCTTACCAAAGTTACCTTAAGGACAGAGTGAACCACAAGGTTATGCATGACATTCTCTTCTCTCTTTCTAGACCAAACAAATGAACAAACAAACGAATGGATGGATGGATGGATGGATGGACAGATGAGTGAATGAGTGAATGAATAAATGAATGAATGAGTAGGAAATAAGGACCCAGAAGATCGTAAATAAACCAGGAATTCTTAACTCGAATCTGTGATTATATGTATGTGTGTGTAAAATTAATTTATGTCCTTTCTAATCCTATATATTTTTATGCATTTAAAAATATTATTCCGAAAAGGAGTCCACAGGCTTCACCAGACAGCTAAAGGGGTCCAGGACACAATAAAAGTTAAGAAGGCTCTCATTCTACAGATGGGGAACTGTGACCTGAAACTGAAAATAAACTATGTTCAAGGTTATGTGTTGCAGGTCATTGAGAAAAACAAAATAAAATAAACAAGTTTCCAAAAGCACCTAGCTGCTTCTAATTAGTGGCAAATCCAAAACTTAAATCCCGATCTCCTGACTTTTATATTATCCCACCTCAATCTCAGAAACCAAATCAATAATCCCTGGAAAGAATAGCAGCTATACTTAATATTATCCTTATGGAGAAAATCTAAAGGGCAAGACGGGGGGAGAAGGGAAGCCAGTATCTTTGCCAAAAAAAACCATGCATGGACTTTGTCCATGAAGTCAGACATGACTAAATGACTAAATAATATTTTTAAGGCTACTTTACAATGAAAGATCATTGGTCCAGAAGTGAGAGTTAGAAGCAAAAAAGTGAAAAGGCAATGCAAGAAATGGTGTGAGTGCAAGGGGCAGGGGTCAGTACTGTGTGATCTGTGCGCCAATACAGGCATGCAAGCCAGTTTCTAGTGCCCTTTCCCACCTCTGTGAAGGGTTAATGGAAGAGCATAAGGTAAGAGAATCAAGAGGTTGGAGAAAGAAGTAGTGAGGCCAGAATTCCTGTGTTTCAGATATCCTCATCCTGGACACCACTACTGAGAGTTAGTGCCTTCAATTGTTTGGAATGGAGATGGATCCTAGGGGCATCTGCATGAGCCCTGGTATACCTGGAAGAACTATACTGATCAAATCTCCATGAAGATGCCTCATTATGACACGGGAATGTCCATGAGTTCTTTAAACATCTCCCAAGAGACTAAAATCCCTGACAGGTCCTAAAAGATGGGAGGACATCATGTTCCCTTGAACTCTGATCAGCTTGGAGTGGTGTCTAAAGCACTTGGAGTCGGGATGCCGTGAGTTCAAATCCGACTTTGACACTTACTGGCAACGTGACCCCAGATGAGTAGCTTGAGCTTCAGCTTTTACATCTGTAAAATTGGGAGGTTGGATTCAATGACTTCTATGATCCCTTCTGGCTCTAAAGTCAATGGTCTTGAGAAAAAAGAAGCCATCACCTGGTGTGATTTTTGACTCCAATGAATCATGACAACCATCTACTAAGTTGTGCATGGATTCAAACTGGCATGGATGGAAAGAAGTACTACACCAAGAAACCCACAAAGCTCAAAACCATAGTATTCTGGAGGTGGAAAGGACTCTCAAAATTTTACAGAACAACTCCTTCATTTGATACAAGAGGAAACCAAGGCTCAGGGAGGGGAAGTGATTTGCTTAGTGTTCTACAGCTATTAAGTGGCACAGCTGAGACTGATGTGAACCCAGGTTTCCTGGTTTCCTGGCCAGTGTACTTACCAGGCTAACACAAAGACACATTTTCATTATTTTTTTAAAGCTTGATCTCTTAAATTGTACATATCACATTTACACATGGAAGACTTCGGGGAGGTACCAAAGCATCTGATGGGTCAGGCAGGAAAATGCTACAACTGAACCAAAAGAGACCTAGCTTCTCATGAAAGCAGAGAGGGGATTATAAACAGAGAGAGCATCTCTAGTAATTCAGTAACTCTACTTGTACTATTGCTTCTGGAGCTTTAGCATGTTCTCAAAATAATTCTGTGAGGTGGTTAGCATACAAGGGAAGTCTGAATGTGGAATCAGAAGACCTGCATTCAAATCTCTGCTACTTTCTTTCTGTGTGAACTTGGTCAGGTCACTTAACCTATGATTACTCTACCACGTATCAGCTATGGGATTGTAAGATGAGAGGGCAAGACCAGACTCATATATAAAATGAAGGAATTGGATTGTCAAGGTCCATTCCAGCTCTAAATATTGAGATGTCCCGCCTTATGTAGGAAGTAGGTGGGTGTCAGTGAGTTGAAATCCCATTTTTAAGGTCATTTCTCTTCAAGTCAGCAAGGATCATGCCAGACACATGCCAGGTGCTTGGGATACAAAACACAGTTGCACCGAATAGACTTACATTTTATTGGAGAAAAACAAACAAATGCGAATATATATATTATATATATAATATATATATAAAATAAAACATGTTATATAATAAAATAATATATATTATAAATAAATAAATGTAAACTACATCTCCTCCTCATTTTAGCCTGCATAATCCCCCAAAGTAAGGACTGGGTTTATCCCCTACAATGCCTAGGAGAAGATTCAGCCCAAATGTCTGAAGCCTCAGAAGTAGTGTTGATTGAGTGATCCATCTGGAGAGCATGCCCACGTGGAAGACCCTTCAGCTCATGGGTTTATAGCTGGGACTTCAAGATCATCTGGTTTTAGCCCCCTGATTTCACAGGTAAACAAGCTGAGTGCCACATTGGAGAAGAGATCTGTCCAAAATCATAGATCATAGACCTCTTAACTTCCAGTGCCATACATTTGAATGAGGCCTCCAGACTGCCTGTTCAAAGTTCTTCCCACTTCATCATCTTCCTGGGATTCCACAACTTCTTAACCTCACAGGGTCTATGATGACGTGCATTCTGTCGCAGTTCACAACCCTGTGAGGTCAAACATTCAGCCTTCAGCCCTTCACTTGGGTGCCATTGGCTTTTGAACACAAGGTTATATTGCCTTGAGCATTAGTACCACCTAGTGGCAGAATATTTAATTTCAAAGGAAGGCTATCTACATTGACCATTTACAAATAAATTTACAGAAAACAAACAACTTACCATCTACCAGTTTCAAGTCTCCTGGGATTCTAGTTTTTGGATTTTTTTGTTTCTGTTTCGTTTTTATTTTTAATTGGGATTTTTTCTGATTGCTAAATGTCAGCAATTATTACCCGAATAGCATTTTCCAGAGTAAAGGGGTATAAGGGGACAGTATTTTTGTCCCACAATCAACAATTATTTTCTATATGAAAGGTTTCTCTTCACTCAAAGCCAAGGACTAAACTATGGACACATCCATGTTTATAGTTAGACGGAACAAAATGGCAGGGCAGACCTTACATAGTCTTTAATGTTAAAAGTGAAGTGATTTAAGACTCATAGGATTTGGGTTAGTAATTAGGTTGTATGACCCTCACCCTGCCCTGCCCCAGTAAGTCACTTTGCATCTTTTTCCTTAAGTATTCTTCCTCTGTATAATAGGATTGGCATAGCTTTTCTCTAAGGACTCTTACAAAAGTGGAATCCACTCATGAAATAGTGAGTTCCCCATCAGTACATATCTTCAGTCAGAGGCTATATATTCTCTCTTGTCAAGAATGTTGTGGTGGGGATTCCCAGTTCAGTAATAGACTGAACTCCAAATCAGAGATACTAAGATTCTGGATATTCGAAAGTAAGATTCTTGAGGACAGGAACTTCTTTTAACCGTTATTTTTGTTCCCAGGGCTTTAGCATAGTGCCTGAAACATTGCAATCATTTAATAAATGACTACTGATTGACTAATGGAATGTCAATATCAAGATTAGGGATGACTTTCATGGAGAAAATAACACTTAAATAACCTGAAATATAAAGGATAATGCAGTAGATTCATTTGAAACTCTACTCATTTGACCAGGAAGAGGGGGTTGTTCTGGTTAAGGTAAAATGCTCTCGCAAGTTATTGAAGTACTGTGGCAATCAATGGTCCCACTGGTGCCTGGAGGTTGGAACAATGATAATTCCAAAACAGAGAATCAGAGCCAATCAGATTCTCTTATAACCTGTCCTTTATAAAATGAGAAAATGGGTAAAAGGTAAAGAGCCCAATAAAAATACAAGCAGTGTCTAAAGGAGGTAGGCAGAGTAATCCCTCTTGAATGTGGTTGGGACTAGATTAAAATATGATTGAGAATTATTTAACAAAGCAAATAAAAATAAAAGAGAACATAAATAATGTTAATATGTGGTTATCTAAATCAATATGCAGCCTACAAGGATCCTTAGGCATTATTTAGTGACTCTCATTTCTATTTGAATTTAACACTACTGGTTTAGTTCAGTTTTCTAATTTTATATCAGAGGAATAACCCCTCTGCCCCCATTCCCCGTTACCATTCCCCCACCCCCCAGGAAACTATGGACAGGCTTTGAAAGGTCTTTGGGTCTCTTACATCTTTGCTCTCATTGTCCATGAACAAGGCAAGAAACTCTTTGAATTCTTCCAAGCTTTCATATATAAATTTGACTTTCAGATACAAGAATCAAGAGAAGCATGAAAACGTAAATAGGAAAGAGAAATCATAAGGGATTTATTAAAGGAGAATTATTTACATTCCTACATGGAAAGATGATATTTGTAACTCATGAGACCTTGCTAGTATTGGGGTAGCTGGAGAAAGATAGGTAGATAGATAGACAGATAGATAGATAGATGGCACAGGGTGAGTTGAATATGAAGGGACAATATCTAAAAAATAAAATTAAAGAGTGAGAGAGGAATATATTGGAAGAAAGAGAAAGAGAGAGATCGGGGTAAATTAACTCACATAAAAGAGGCAAGAAAAAGGTTTCACAATGGAGGGGAATAGGGAGAGATGAAAGGGAATGAATGAACCTTATTCTCATTGGATTTAGCTTAAGGAAGGAATAACATACACACTTAACTGGGTATCTTACCCTACAGGAAAGTAAAGGGGAAGGGGATGGGGGTGCTGATAGAAGGAAGGGCAGACTGGGGTAGGAGTAATCAGAATGCATGCTATATGAGGGTGGGGGAGGGGAGAGATGGGGAGAAAATTTGGAATTCAAAATTGGGGAAGGGGGAAATCAGAAGCAAACACTTCTGTAAAGGGACAGGGTCAAAGAAGAAGGGAGATGTAGTCTTTCACAACATGACTATTATGGAAGTGTTTTGCATAATTACACATGTACAACCTATATTGAACTGCTTACCTTCTCAATGAGGGTGAGTGAGAAAAGAAGGAAGAGAATTTAGAACTCAAAGCTTCAAAACCAAATGTTAAAAAATTGGTTTTACATGCAACTGGGAAATAAGATATGGAGTATAGCAATGGTGTATAGAAATCTATTTTGCCCTACAAGAAACTAAGGGAGAAGGGGATGGAGGGGAGGCAGAAGGGAGGGCGGATTGGGGAAGGGGTAATCAAAATGCATGTCATATTAGCATGGGGGAGGGGAAACATGGGGACAAAATTTGGAATTCAAAATCTTGTGAAAATGAATGTTAAAAACTAAAAATTGACTAATTAATTAAAAAATTTAAAAAGAAAAGGACTGAACTAAAGCTCTTTGTGTTGGCAGGCACCAGGGACAGGATGTCAGGAGGCAAAGTAAAAGAATTGTAACTGGGAGGCTCCTTATGCTGCCCATAGGTTCCCTAACTCCTGGCCCAACACTCCCCCTTTTCTCCTCCACACCTATGTTGTTTCTTTTGAATGAAATATACCCATCCAGAGTCATATTCCAATCATGAGGTTGGGTTCACTTTCTTCTTTTGTAAATTTGATATTCATTTTAAATTTAAATAAGAAAAGGGAGGGAAAGGAACATTGCCATGTACACAGAAGAATATAAGAGAGGATTTCATATAAAATAACAAATTTCTATTTCAAGAAAACCTATATAATAAATACTACACATTGTTTTCCAAGCTTCTCAGCTTTTCTTTGCTTCCTTGTTGGCATTCTTTTGTTCTCTGCTGGGCACTTTTTACTTTATTTTTTCACTTCCTCACCACTCCACTCCTGCCCTAAAGAAGGCTACAATTATACACACAGACACACACATATATACACATGCACATACGTAAATATTTGTAAACATGCATATGTACACATATACGTAAGATTGTACTATCCATATTTCTACCTATGATCTCTTTCTCTGAAGATGGATAGCATCTTCCTTCATATGTCCTAGTCTTTTCATGTTTTTCAAAATCAACCAGCTCATCATTTCCTACACCACAGCAATATCCCAATACAATCACATCCTATCTGAGAGATTGTCTATGAAAGTTTCTTTTCCCAATTTTCTGCATTCCTTCTATTTTTGACTGTTAGTTTTATTTATGCAAGAAAATTTTAATTTAAAATAATTAATACCATGCATCTTACACTTCAATAATGCTCACCTTATAATATAGTTTAAGGACTGATACTCCTGAATCTTTTTCCTCTACATCTTTTTTCCTGGTTTCTTTGAAATTTCTATCTTTCTCTTATCCCAAATGATCTTTGCTATTATTTTCCTAACTCAGTAAGATAATTTATTGGTAATTTAATTGGGATGGCATTGAATAAATAAATGAGTTAGGTTAAATTGTCGTTTTTATTATATTGGCTTTACCTACCTATGAACAATATATGTTACTTCAATTATTTAGATCTGATCTTATTTGTATAAAAAGTGTTTTATGTTTATGTTCATAGAGTTCCTGTGTCTGTTTTGGCAGGTAGACTCTCAGGTATTTTATGCTGTCTAGTTATTTTAAAAGGTCTGAAATAATATAGAATAATTACTGGCCTATAGTGTAGCTTCCCCATTTTTCTCTTTTGATCAGGTCCATTTTCGCTTTAACTTTGTCTAAGATCATTACTACCCCAGTTTTTTTTCCATAATAAGTTCTACTCCTGCCCTTTATTTTATCTTTGTGTGTCTCTCTTATTTTTATTGTGTTTTCTGAAAGCAACATTTTGTTGAATTCAAATTTTTATTTTCTATTCATTTCAATTTTATGGGTAAATTCATCTCATTCACATTCTAAGCTATATTTACTTGTGTATGTTCATCCTTCCTATTTTTCCTCACTATCCTTCTTGCCCTATTTACCCTATCCCTCCTCAGTCCTCTAATTTACTTCTACCTGATACCTTGCCCTTCTATTCCTTAACCTACCCACCTCTCTAAGAATCTTTCCCTCATCCTCTCCCCCTCTATCCCTTTGCCCTCTTACTTCTTTGTGGATTTAGTAGACTTTTATACCCTTCTAGATATATATAGATATAGATATATATGTATGTATAGTTCCCTCTGTAATCCATTCCCAATGAGGGTAAGGTTCCAGCTATACCCTCCTCCCACTAGTTTCTTCTGTATCAATTCTTCCATTTGTATGAAATAAGTACTCCTTTTTATCTCCCCACACAAAGCTTTTTTTTGAGAATCACTATATCACACACAGTTCAGCCCAAGCCTTTCTTTCAAACTACCCAAATAATGATAACAGTCATGAGAGTACTGTTAACATTTTCATATATAAGAAACAAATAATCTGACCTTATTGAGTCCTTTATAGTTGGTCTTCAATGTTTACCTTATATTTCTCCTGGATCTTATATGTTGAAGTTCTGCTGTTTTTGTCACAAATACTTGAAAGTCTTTCAGTTCATTAAATGTTCATTTTTTTATTCAGGATTATACTTATCTTTGCTGGGTAAGTTATCCTTGGTCATAACCCCAGCTCTTTTGCTCTATGAAATATAATGTTCTAATACCTATGAACCTTCAGCATAGTAGCTGCTAGATCATGTATAATCCTTATTGTAGCTCCATGGTATTTAATTTCTTTTTCTTATTGCTTGTAATATTTTGGTCTTAACCTGGGAGGTTTTGAAACTTGGTTGTGATATTCCCCTAAGTTTTCTTCCTGGGATCTTTTTAAAGTGGTGATCGGTGGATTTTTTTCCATTTCTGCTTTGCCTTCTTCTAGAACCTCAGGACAATTTTCCTTGATAGTTTCTAATAATATTGTATCAAAATTTCTATCATAATTTTCAGGTAGTTTGACTATTCTTACATTATTTCTCCTTGATCTGTTCTCTAGATCAGTTGTTTATCTGATGAGATGTTTCACATTCTCTTCTTTTTTTATTCTTTTGATTTTATGTTATTATTTCTTGTCTTAGAATGCCATTAGCATCCCCTTCCCAAATTCAAATTTTCACTTTAAGCTCTTGATTCTCTGTTTCATGTTGATTAACTTTCTTTTCACAATTTTCTTAGATTTTTTTTCTAATTTTTCCTCAGTCTCTCCTATTTGATTTTTAAAGTCGTTTTAAAGTTCTTCCAAGAATTCTTTTTGTGCTTGGGACCATTTGGCATTTCTCATTGAAAAAGGGGTTATTTTCCTCCGAATGTGAACTGTGATCTTCCTTATCCCCATAGTAGCTATCTATGGTTGGATTTTTTTCTCCTTTGCTCATTTTTATTTTGTGTATTTTGTTTTTAGTGACTATTAATATAATCAAGTTCTCGTCCCAAGGTGTGGGGAATGTTGCCTCAACCCTCCAATCCTCAGCTGTGTCCCAGGACCCAACCTTAGGCTCTCCTCTCCACTCCTGAGCTACAGCTAGCATCCCCAGTCATGCTGTCCCACAAATGCTTTTGCTCCCTGTAGTCCCTCAGGTGACCACAAACTATAGCTGTCCTCTCTACCCCAAATGAAACTAGGGGCTGCACTCTCCTGCAAGTGCCCACAGCCAACAGGGTCCCCATCCCTCTGCTACTACTCCAGAGACTAATGCTGCCTCCCCAGCTGTCCCCAGGGTTTGTAGATACTGCTTGTTTGTAAATACTGTTTATAGATACTGCAGAGCTATTCTGGAGGTGTTTACACTTTACTCAAGTTGAACTTCTGTCTCTGTGGGTCAGGCCTTTCTTGAGGACTTCTTCGATTGTCTTAGGAGGACAATTGCTTTACTCTGACTTTCGTTTATAATCCGCTGCTCTACCCTCCCTCTGAGGTGATGTTCTGTCTTTTTTTGTGGAGGAAATTTGGAGAGCTGAAAGTTTTCTGATCTACTCTGCCATCTTCCCAGAATCCTCTCCAGTCATGAGTTTTGACCCATCAAGTCTCGACATATCATGAGGTCAAATTTGATGCCTCAAATAAGGAATTTTGACTCTGAAAATATCTTTGTGCATTGCCTAAACTTTGGACATTTGTCTATACACATTTGAAACCATGGGATTTATTGCTGACTTCTTTCTTGAGGAGTCTCCTGGGAACTTCTGGGTTTTACAAAGTGTAATGTCTCCTGGGAACTTCTGGGTTTTACAAAGTGAATGCCCCAACACAGCCATATCAGTGGATCAATGGTGAAAGGGCAACACTTAAAGAATCTAGTGTGTAAATACCTTGTGCTCTAATTTCCTTAGGTTTAGCAAAAATGAATTTTGGCTCTTCTGAATTTATAGATCTCCTGAGAGATTCAAATGAAAGGATAGGAGTGGGAAAAATGGGAATTTTGACAATGTTTTACTGTCTCTCCTGCCATGTATGGTTGTTGTGGTCATCCTTCATTTTTGAAAAGGACCATGACATCAGGGAAATAATGACATGACTCGCAGTTGACTTTGATTTGAAGGAGGGAGGGCGGTGCAAAGTCATCAGCCTCACTTTCTCCTCCAGAGCCATCTGGATCCAGTGACCAGGTACACTCTAAGCAGTCCCCAAATCAGAGCAAAATAAATGTCCCAGTTAGTGGTATTATGGCACATGCACAGAAAACTGACTCTGAAAGTAAGTGTTCCCTTTGTGTAGTGGGTTGAGGTCCTCACAGATCTTAGGATTATATATTTTCTTCAAAGACACACAAAAATATAATATATAAACATTTTCCCCAAAACTGCTGAGACCCAACGCCTCACTCACAGCTACTTCAATCTGGGGTGGGAAGTGGGATTAGGTTCACAGTTTAGCTCAGTTTGCATATGGCACTGGTCCCATCAAGCTCAAGTCTAAAGCCAACCTTGACAGCTTTTGCCAGACTGAAATCCTGGGACCCTCCCTCCTAAGTAACTCAGTATTAGGCTAACCAATACACCCAGCCAAGATTTCTGGACTAGTCACTCAAAAAAACATTTATTAAGTACCTACTGTGTGCCAAGCACTTTGCTAAGCACTAAGGATACAAAAAGAGGCAAAAAACCATCCTTTCTCTAAGGAGCTTAGTATCTAATGGGGGAGAAAACATGCAAACACATATAGACAGAGCAAGTCATATACAGAATAAACAGGAACAGCCAAAAGGCCGTTGTTACTGGATTAAGAAATATGTGTAGAGGTGGGAGATATAAGAAGACTGAGGGGGGAGAGGAATTAGGTTCTGAGGGACTTGAAATGCCAGAGGATTATATAAAGGCCAAATAAAGAAAGATGCTGGGGAGGAGCCAAGATGGCAGAGTAGAAAGACTCACATATGCTAGCTCCAAATCCACAGCCCATAAATTTCCTGTAAAAAGAACTCCTCACAAATTCTGGAGCAGTGGAAGCCACACAGCAATGCAGTGGAGGAGATTTCCATTCCAGAGAGCCCTGAAAAACTGCCACCAAAGGTCCATCGCGCACTGGACAGCGGAGCCCGGCCCTACCTTGGCCATGCAGCCCAGAGAGGAGCAGATACGAGCAGGCTTCAGGGATGGAACCTCTGGTGGCCACGAAGGTCCCTCCACCCACAGGCACTGCAGGTCAGTGAGAGAGACTTCTGGGCTGGCCAAGAAGGGAGCGGGGTGTCTCCATAACTCAGGCCCCCTCAGGAGGCAGTGGCAGAGACAGGAACAGCAGCAGACCCAGGCTCCCCAAGCAGGCAGGAGCTCCGCTCCATTAATGAAGGTCTCTTCATAAGCCCCCTGAGGGAACTGAGCCTGGGAGGCGGCCCTGCCCTCACCTGAGCACCAGAACTTAAGCTCACATTGAATAGCAGCCCTTCCCCCACTGAAAGCCCTGAGGCTGGGGAGCAGCATTTGAATCTCAGACTCCAAGCACTAGCTGGGCAGATCTAGGCAGGAGTGGAGAGGAATCTCAGAAGTCAAGTAACTGGCTGGGAAACTGCCCAAAAAAGGGAAAAAAATAAGACCATAGAAGGTTACTTTCTTGGTGAACAGATGTTTCCTCCTTTCAATTCTGATGAGGAAGAACAATGCTTACCATCAGGGAAAGACATAAAAGTCAAGGCCTCTGTATCCCAAACATCCAAAATAGATATCCAATGGGCTCAGGCCATGGAAGAGCTCAAAAAGGATTTTAAAAATCAAGTTAGACAGGTGGAGGAAAACCTGGGAAGAGAAATGAGAGAGATGCAAGAAAAGCATGAAGAACAGGTCAACACCTTGCTAAGGGAGACCCAAAAAAATGCTGAAGAAAATAACACCTTGAAAAATAGACTCACTCAATTGGCAAAAGAGGTTCAAAAAGCCAATGAGGAAAAGAATGCTTTAAAAAACAGAATTCGCCAAATGGAAAAGGAGGTCCAAAAGCTCACTGAAGAAAATAGTTCTCTCAAAATTAGAATGGAACAGATGGAGGCTAATGACTTTCTGAGAAACCAAGAAATCACAAAACAAAACCAAAAGAATGAAAAAATGGAAGAGAATGTGAAATATCTCATTGCAAAAACAACTGACCTGGAAAATAGATCCAGGAAAGACAATTTAAAAATTATGGGACTACCTGAAAGCCATGATCAAAAAAAGAGCCTAGACATCATCTTTCATGAAATTATCAAGGCAAACTGCCCTGAGATTCTAGAACCAGAAGGCAGAATAAGTATTCAAGGAATCCAATGATCACCACCTGAAAGAGATCCAAAAAGAGAAATTCCTAGGAACATTGTGGCCAAATTCCAGAGTTCCCAGGTCAAGAAGAAAATATTGAAAGCAGCTAGAAAGAAACAATTCTAGTATTGTGGAAATACAACCAGGATAACACAAGATCTAGCAGCTTCTACATTAAGGATTGAAGGGCATGGAATAGGATATTCCAGAAGTCAAAGGAACTAGGACTCAAACCAAGAATTACCTACCCAGCAAAACTGAGTATAATACTTCAAGGGAAAATATGGTTTTTCAATGAAACAGAGGACTTTCAATCATTCTTGATGAAAAGACCAGAGCTGAAAAGAAAATCTGACCTTCAAACACAAGAATGAGAAGGAGCATAAAAAAGCAAACAGAAAAGAGAAGTCATAAGGGACTTACCAAAGTTGAACTGTTTAAATTCCTACATGGAAAGACAATATTTGTAACTCTTCAAACTTTTCAGTATCTGGGTAGTTGGTGGGACTACACACACACATACACATGCACACGCATGCACACGCACATGTACATGTGTGCACACACACAGATACACACATGCATGTACACACAGAGACAGAGAGCACAGAGTGAATTGAATAGGATGGGATCATATCTTAAAAGAAATTAAGGTAAACGGTGAGAGAGAAATGTATTGGGAGGAGAGAGGGAGAAATGGAATGGGGTAAATTATCTCTCATTCAAGAGGCAAGCAGGAGACTTTTTAGTGCAGGGAAAAAGAGGGGAGCTGAGAAAAAAACATGTAGTTTACTCTCATCACATTCGACTAAAGGAAGGAATAAAATGCACACTTATTTTGGTATGAAAACCTATCTTACAATACAGGAAAGTGGGAGAGAAGGAGATAAGCAGGGTGGGGGGGGATGATGGAAAGGGAGGGCAAAGGGAGGAGGGAGCAATTTGAAGTCAACACTCAGGGAGGGACAGGATCAAAAGACAGAACAGAAACAATGGGGGGCAGGATAGGATGGAGGGAAATATAGATAGTCTTATACAACATGACTATTATGGTAGTCGTTTGCAAAACTACACAGATATGGCCTATATTGAATTGCCTGCCTTCCCAAAGGGAATGGGTGGGAGGGAGGGATGGGGAGAATTTGGAACTCAAAGTTTTAGGAACAACTGTTGAGCATTGTTGTTGCTACTAGGAAATAAGAAATACAGTTAATGGGGAATAGAAAGTCATCTAGCCCTACAGGACAAAAGAGAAGATGGGGACAAGAGAAGGGAGGGAGGATAGAAGAAAGGGCAGATTGGTGATAGGGGAAATTAGAATGCTCAGTGTATTGGGGTGGGGGGAGGGAATAAATGGGGAGAAAATTTGGAACCCAAAATTTTGTGAAAATGAATGTAAAAAGTTAAATAAACAAATTTATATTGAAAAAAAAGAAAGATGCCAGCTGCACCCAGAGAAAGAATTGACAAATAGAAATACATAGAGAATAATTTTGCACATATATATATGTGCACATATATATATAATATATATATATACATATATATATGTATATATATATATATATATATATATATATATATATATATAACATATATACCTACATACTTGTTTGTGTCTAATGGTATGGAGGGAGTGGGGTGGAGAGGAAAAAAAATAAATTTACATGGTAACTATTATCTATTTAAAAGGAATAGTAATTTATATAAAATAGATTTGCAGTTTCATGTGCAATCATCTTCTTTATTATACCATGTTATGGAAAAGCTTGTTTTATTCTATAAATTAAAAATAAAATTAATTAATTAAAAAAAAGAAGTACCAGAAGATTTTGTATTTGGTTGGAGGTAACCAAATCTCTGGAGTTGGCTGAGTGGGAGTAGGGATGTGACATGGTTGAACCTATACTTTAGGACTAATTCCTTGTGACTTGAGCTTCTAGGCCAAATCAGAGATTCCACTCCCTAGACCTAGAACTGAAAATAACAAACAGAAAATCCAAAGCCCTATGGTCCTTTTCTCAGGGCCACATGACTTTAGGAGGAAAGAAGGAGGTCCTAAGCCCCTTACCCCTTATAGCAGAGTGAGAGCAAAGGAGTCACCCTTTTACCCTTGGATGGGAAAACAACCATTGTTAAGCCATTCTGGCTTCCATGTTCTGGTTACCCAGTGGATGGAACAAATCTGCTTCACTTCATTCTACCTCTTCACATGTGCACCATGGCCTCTCTTAGCCTCTTGCTTCATCACTTATGGAGTGATGGGAGTCTAGAGTCTTGCTAGTCTCAGCTTCCTGTCACTACCAGAGCCTCAGACTGTGAAAACTCTCTTTCCCTCATTCTTTCCATCCCCTTCCCAGTTGCCATTGAGCCCAGGTGGGTTTCTGGGCATGATGTCCCTGCCAGTTGGAATATACTATCCTGTACTCAGTGATGATAATGCCCTGGGGGATCTGACATTAATGATTCCTCCTTCATCTGTAAGGTCCTGTGGGGAAATAAACAGTCATTCCAGAGCAAAAGCACTTCCAAGGTTGAGGAAGGAGAAACAAATCCCTTCAACCTCCAGTACATGGGCAAGGTCCCAATGGAGAAGGCCAAAGCTTCAAACATCATCATAAATTCTCTAATTACAAAGCACACACAAGAGAACACCTAATGTTTCTAACAGTAAGCAAGGCTAAGAGATGTTGGGTACATTCCTCACAAAGGTTTCACAAAGAAGCCAAGAGGTATCACTCGTCAGAGGTCATCCATAAATTAAACCTGCAAAATGGTGATTTGACAAAGGAAGATAGACTGACTGCTTCAAGGAGTATACTTCACTCTTCCCCCAAGAAAAAGCCCAGAGGCTAATTTACTTATGGATCTTCAACTCCTTTGCCTGGCCCAGACATCAGCAGCATGGGTTCTAGAAGTGGAGAGAAAGGCAGAGGTTCATCCTAAAATCCTAAATCAACTATAAATAATAATCCTAAAATCAACACTTGACTCAGTGTCCAGATCTACAGAGGAGTTCAGAAGCCATCATCACTGGCTACCAGAATTGCAGAACCACCACCCGCCTACAACCTCAAGCCTATGGAAATGAATATGCTAACTCCCATGAAATCCTAAAGTCCCTTTTATGTATAGGCTTTCCCTAGTAAACTATTGTTGTGTAGAAATGGTATCATAGACAGACTTTTCCTTCTTTCCATCCACCTTGTACTTGATGTAAGAAAGATGTCATCCATTCACAATTCTGCTAAGGATAATATTTCTAGGGAGATGGGGGTTGTCTTTTTAAGTACTTGTAGCAAAGCTTGAATCTTTCTGACATAGGATGACCTATTTATTCCATAATGACCCAAACTTGGTCTGAATAACATCTCAAAGTACAATCAAGCACAGCCGATTACTGATCTATAGAGCCAGATTGTAGGGGGGAAAGGGAATAATTATATCTAAATTTGACTTTGTTCCACACATTTATCCAAGATTAAAAAAGAAAAAAAATTAGTTCAAATCACATGGTAAGCCAGAGCATACTCCAGTCTCCTGTCTCCCAAAAGCAGGTCTCCAGTACATTCCATGGAAATGACACCCATTTGGATGATATGGGCATGCTCCAAACCTTCATTACATTAACATCTTTGTAAGAGTCAGTTAGGGGGTACAGTGGATCCAGTGCAAGAATTAGAGTTGGATTTGAGTTGGAATTCTTCCTCTGACAGTTATTAGCAAGGCAACCCTGGGCAAGTCACTTAACCTTTATCTATCAAATTTTCCTTATCTGTAAAATGATAGTAATACTATCACCTACCTCTGAGGGCTATTGCAAAGAGGAAAAACTGGGAAGAGAAATGAGAGAGATGCAAGAAAATCATGAAAAGCAGGTCAATACCTCACTAAATGAGACCCAAAAAATGCTGAAGAAAATAACACCTTGAAAAATAGGCTCACTCAATTGGCAAAAGAGGTTCAAAAAGCCAATGAGGAAAAGAATGCTTTAAAAAACAGAATTCGCCAAATGGAAAAGGAGGTCCAAAAGCTCACTGAAGAAAATAGTTCTCTCAAAATTAGAATGGAACAGATGGAGGCTAATGACTTTCTGAGAAACCAAGAAATCACAAAACAAAACCAAAAGAATGAAAAAATGGAAGAGAATGTGAAATATCTCATTGGAAAAACAACTGACCTGGAAAATAGATCCAGGAGAGACAATTTAAAAATTATGGGACTACCTGAAAGCCATGATCAAAAAAAGAGCCTAGACATCATCTTTCATGAAATTATCAAGGAAAACTGCCCTGAGATTCTAGAACCAGAGGGCAAAATAAGTATTCAAGGAATCCAGTGATCACCGCCTGAAAGAGATCCAAAAAGAGAAACTCCTAGGAACATTATGGCCAAATTCCAGAGTTCCCAGGTCAAGAAGAAAATATTGAAAGCAGCTAGAAAGAAACAATTCCAGTATTGTGGAAATACAATCAGGATAACACAAGATCTAGCAGCTTCTACATTAAGGATTGAAGGGCATGGAATAGGATATTCCAGAAGTCAAAGGAACTAGGACTCAAACCAAGAATCACCTACCCAGCAAAACTGAGTATAATACTTCAGGGGAAAACATGGTCTTTCAATGAAATAGAGGACTTTCAAGCATTCTTGATGAAAAGACCAGAGCTGAAAAGAAAATTTGACTTTCAAATACAAGAATGAAAAGAAGCATGAAAAGGTAAACAGCAAAGAGAAGTCATAAGGGACTTACTAAAGTTGAACTGTTTAAATTCCTACATGGAAAGACAATATTTGTAATTCTTGAAACTTTTCAGTATCTGGGTAGTTGGTGGGGATTACACACACACACACATGTACGCACATGCACACACACACATACACACGTGCGTGCACACACAGAGACAGAGAGCACAGAGCGAATTGAATAGGATGAGATCATATCTTTAAAAAGTGAAGTTAAGTGGTGAGAGAGAAATGTATTGGGAGGAGAGAGGGAAAAATGGAATGGGGTAAATTATCTCTCATAGAAGAGGCAGGCAGAAGACTTTTTAGTGCAGGGAAAAAGAGGGGAGCTGAGAGAAAAACATGAAGTTTACTCTCATCACATTCGACTAAAGGAAGGAATAAAATGCACATTCATTTTGGTATGAAAACCTATCTTACAATACAGGAAAGTGAGGGAGAAGGGGATAAGCAGGGTGGGGGAGATGATGGAAAGAGAGGGCAAAGGGAGGAGGCAGCAATTTGAAGTCAACATGCTTGGGGAGGGACAGGATCAAAAGAGAGAATAGAAGCAATGGGGGGCAGGATAGGACAGAGGAAAATATAGTTAGTCTTACACAACATGACTATTATCGAAGTCATTTGGAAAACTACACAGATATGGCCTATATTGAATTGCCTGCCTTCCCAAAGGGAATGGGTGGGGAGGGAGGGATGGGGAGAAGTTGGAACTCAAAGTTTTAGGTACAACTGTCGAGCATTGTTCTTGCTACTAGGAAATAAGAAATACAGGCAATGGGGAATAGAAAGTTATCTCGCCCTACAGGACAAAAGAGAAGATGGGGACAAGAGAAGGGAGGGATGATAGAAGAGAGGGCAGATTGGTAATAGGGGAAATTAGAATGCTTGGTGTATTGGGGTGGGGGGAGGGGAAAAATGGGGAGAAAATTTGGAACCCAAAATTTTGTGAAAATGAATGTATAAAGTTAAATAAATAAATTTTAAAAAAAAGAAATGATGAAGAGGTTAGTCTCAAAGCCTGGGAAGCCTTACCTGAACTGATGCAGAAAGAAGTGGGCAAAACCTGGAGAACCATTTATACAATAACAGTATTGTCAAGACAAACAACTTTGAAAGACTTAAGAAGTTTATTCAATGCAATCTCCAACCATAACTGTAAACGGTTCATATTGAAATAGGACAGGGAGTTTTGGTCTAGGGACTCACAGGAGTGGTGAGTGGCTTCAAAAAGCATTCATTTTTGTGGAGACTACACACTTGAAGATTTAATTAAAGGAAGTGAAAACATTTAACCTAGGAAAGAAAAGGCTTAGAGAAAATATGAGAGCTATCAATAAGGAGAATGGAGAAAACAGTGTGTGTGTGTGTGTGTGTGTGTGTGTGTGTGTGTGTGTGTGTGTGCTCATTCTTCGTTGCTGAAGAAGACCATGCCATGAGAGAAATAATGACATGACTTGCACTTGACTTTGTTTTGAGTGAGGGAGAGCTGTGTAGGTCACCAGCCTCACTTCTCCTCCAGAGCCATCTGAATCCTGTGACCAGATATTCATTAGGATGACTGGAGATGACCCAGGATGAGGTAACTGGGGTTAAGTGACTTGCCCAAGGTCACACAGCTGGTGAGTGTCAAGTGTCTGAGGTGAGATTTGAACTCATGTCCTCCTGACTCCTGCACTGGCTCTTTATCCACTGTACCATGTTTAAATACAATGACCAGTCTTAGTCCTACACTGTCAATGTTAAAGGACATATTGTTACTTTTGGAAACAACTTTTTTCTGGTAGTATCATTTATAAAGGGGGGGTGGGGCAAGAAATTCTGAGAAGTGTCAATATGTCAATACAACATCCTTCAATAATTTTTTTTAAACTAATAAGTGTTCCAGTCATTTGAAATATCTTGGAATTTTGCAAGAATAGTGACCAAATTATTCATAATCTTTGGCACAGCAAGCTCACTACTGGGAAGATACCTTAAGAAGTTGAAAGACAGAAACAAAGGTCCTATTATCTCTCCAAGTATTCATTATAACAGCACTCCTTGGAGTAACAACTGGAAATAAAGCTATGTACAAATAAAGTTTTGTACAAACAAAATAGTATGAGACAAGTTGGAGATGACAAAGGGAAGGTGCCCCCAGGAAGGCACTGGATCCTGAACTGGATCAGGAAAGGTTTCTTGTAGATGATAAAATTTCAGCTGTGACTTGAAGGAAGTTAGGAAAGCTGAGAGGCAGAAATAAAGTAGGAGAGCATTCCAGGCAAAAATGCCCAGAATCTAAAGATGGATGATCTTGTTCCGGGGAGAGCACGGAAGCCAGTGCTAATAGATTGCAGGGTACATAGGAGTGAGTAAGGTCCTAGGAAAAGAGCAACATGAGGGGTGGCACCATATTGGTGGGTTGATATGCTAGAGATTCGGCAAAGAGATGAAATGAGCTCCTAAAGACTGGAATGGGAGGAGAGGGCCAGAGAGGGTTTTGAATGTCAAACAGATTTTACATATGATCCTAAGATGAGAGGAAGCCACTGGAGTTTATCAAATTGGGGAGGGGATGCATGATCAGATCTGCATTTTAGGAAGTTTAATTTGACAGTTGAGTGAAGAATGGAATGTCCTGGCAAGACACTTGCAGCAGAGCTGGCTATTGCAATAATGCATGTGTGACGTGTTATGGGCCTGGACCAAGTCAATGGCAATGTCAGATGAGAGAAGGGAGTCACATAAAAGAAATGTTACAAAGGCAAAATCTACAGGAGTTGGCAATAGATTGGATATGGGTGGGGGGAAAGTGAGAGATAGAGTAAGGAGTCTAGAATGACACCTAGTTTGTGAGCCTTTGTGACTGGGAAGATGGTGGTTCCCTTGTCAGTACTAGGAAATTTTGGAAAAGCAAAGTATTTGGGATAAAGATAAAGAGTTCAGTTTAGCATATGTTAAATTTAAGATACATATGAGAAATCCAGTTTAAGATAGCTAATAGGCAATTAAAGATGTTGCAAGTCTGGAACTTAGAAGAGAGATTAGGATAGGATCTGACAATCATCAGTGCAGAGATGATCTTTGAAACCATGTGAGCTGATGAGATTACCAAGTAGAATAGTACATAGAAAGAAGAGTGAAAGGTCTCTAACAGACCCCTAAGGCATACCCACCTTTAGCAGTTATGATGTAGATGAAGATCCAGCAAAAGAGAACTAGAAGGAGTGATGAGACAGGTAGAAGGAGACCTAGGATAGAGTTGTGATCCAGAAACATGGAGATAAGAGGGAACTGAAAAGAGTGTGATTGACAATTGCAAAGAATAATGAGAGGTCAAGAAGAATGAGATTGGGCAATGGAGAAATCATTGATAACTTTGTTGAATGATGAAGCTAGAAGCCAGATTACAGAGAGAAGGAGAAGATGATTTCTTGAAAGAAGGAACCAATATTTTTATTTTCATATGCCCAATTCTTAGCACATAACAGATTTTTAATAAATGTTTGTAGAAAATTGCCAACTGAATGTCCTAAACAAAAATATTAATGGATTAGAAATATTTTTAGGGGAGGAGCCAAGATGGAGGAGTAGAAAGATGCACATATGCTAGCTCTTACCCCATAGCCCATAAAATATCTGTAAAGAAGAACTCTCAACAAATTCTAGAGCAGCAGAAGCCACAGAACAACAGAGTGGAGGAGATTTCCATCCCAGAGAGACCTGAAAGACAGACAGGAAAGGTCTGTCATGCACCGGATGCAGAGTGGCACTGAAAGAAGCAAATCCAAGCAGGCTTCAGGGACAGAATCTCCAGAAGGAGCACAGATCCCTCAACCCACAGGTACCAAAGGTCAGTGAAAGGGTCTTTTCGACTGGCTGAGAGAGGAGCAAGGTGTCCCCATAACTCAGGCCTCCTCAGGAGACAGCAGTAGAGGCAGCAGCAGATGGGGCTCCCAAAGCAGCCAGTAGCCCACATCCATTGTTGAAAGTTTGATCATAAACCTCCTGAGGGAACTGAGCCCTGTGTGGTGGCCCTGCCCCCACCTGAGCAGTTGATCTTAATCTCAGCCCCCAGAGATGGCTTGGTGGAACTGGGGTGAGGTGGAGGCAAGGTGGTTGTGGAGAGGAAATTCAAAAGTCAAGTAACTGGCTGGACAAATGCCCAAAAAAGGGGGGAAAAAAATAAGACCATAGAAGGTTACTTTCTTGGGGAACAGGTGTCTCCTCTCATCCTTTCAGATGAGGAAGAACAAGGCATACTGCCAGAGGAAGTCAAGGCCTCTGCCTCCAGGGCCTCCAAAGGGAACTTAAACTGAGTTCAGGCAATAGAAGATCTTAAAAAACAAGTTAGCAGCTTACTAAAGGAGAACCAAAAAAATACCAAGGAAAATAACAGCTTTAAAAAGAGGTTAACTCAATTGGAAAAAGAGATCCAAAAAGTCAGTGAGGAGAAGGAGGTTTTAAAAAGCAGAACTAGCCAAATAGAGGAGAAGGTTCAAAATCTCACTGAACAAAATAATTCGTTGAAAGAGAGAATTGAGTTCAGGGAAATGAATGACTTTGAATTAAACCAAGCAGTTAGTAAACAAAACCAAAAATTTGAAAAAATAGAAGATAATGTGAAACATCTCATTGGAAAAACAACTGACCTGGAAAATAGACCCAGGAGAAATAATTTAAAAATTATGGGACTACCTGAAAGCCAGGAACATAAAAAAGAGCCTAGACATTATCTTCCATGAAATTATCAAGGAAAACTGCCCTGATGTTCTAGAATCAGAGGGCAAAATAAATATTGAAAGAATTCACCGATCACCTCCTGAAGGAGACCTGAACAGAGAAACTCCTAGGAATATTGTGGCCAAATTTCAGAGTTCCCAGATCAAGGAGAAAATACTGCAAGCAGCTAGAAAGAAACAGTTTGAGTACTGTGGAAATACAATCAGGATAACACAGGATCTGGCAGCTTCAACATTAAAGGATTGAAGGGCTTGGAATGGGATATTTCAGAGGTCAAAGGAACTAGGATTGAAACCAAGAATCACCTACCCAGAAAATCTGAGTATAATACTTCAAGAGAATAAATGGTCATTCAATGATATAGATGACTTTCAATCATTCATATTGAGGAAAAAACCAGATCTGTATAGAAAAATTTGACTTCCCAAGACAAGAATCAAGAGAAGCATGAAAAGGTAAACAGGAAAGAAAAGTCATAAAAGACTCTCTAAAGCTGAACTGTTTACATTACTACATGGAAAGAAAATATTTTTAACTCTTGAATCTTTTCTCAGTATTTGGGTAGATGGAGAGATTGTACATACACACACACACACACACACACATATAGATAGATAATGAGTACAGGGTATGTTATATCAGAAGAGATGATATCCACACAAAAAAATAAAATAAAAATTAAGAGGTGAAGGAGGAAAATTCTGGGAAGAGAAAGGGAGAAATGGAATGGAGCAGGCTACAACTCATAAAAGAGATAAGAAAAATCTTATTCAATGGAGGAGAAAAGGTAGAAAGGGAGAGGGGAAAAATGAAGTTACTCTTTCCACATGTGGCTGAAGGAGGGAATAACATGCTCACTAAATTTGATATGAAAATTTATATCACACCACAGGAAAGTAGGAGAGGAGGTGACAAGTGGGGTGACGGGAATGTTAGAAGGGAGGGCAAATGGGAGAAGAGAGTCACTAGAAATAAACACTTTTGAGAAGAGACAAAGTCAATTGTGGGGAGAAAAAATAAGGGGGGATAGAGTAGGATAGAGGGCAATATAATTAGTATTACACAACACGATTATTATGGAAGTCTTTTCAAAAGAACACATATTTAGTCTGTATTGAATTGCTTCCCCTCTCAGCAAGGTTGGGGAGGGAAGGGGGGAGGGAGAGAAGTTGGAATTCAAAGTATTAGAAACAAATGTTGAGAATTTTTATTGCATATAATCGGGAAATAAACTACAGGGAATGGGGTATAGAAATTTATCTTGCACTACAAGAAAAGAGAGAAAATGGGTATAAGGGAAGGGTAGTATGTGATAGAACGGAGGGTACACTGAGGGAAGGAGTAATCAGAATGCAAAGTATTAGGAAGCAGGGGGAGGGGAGTGATGGGGAGAAAAATTGGATATGTTACAAAGTGAGGCAAAAGCAATTAGTATTAAAACAATTGACTGAATTAATTACTGAGAATAAATCAATGACATCTTTAGTTTGGGGGAAAGAATTTCAGTCTAAATTTCCTAGATGGAGGTAACCTCAGATAAAATTTGGCATTGGTAGAAAAGTTAAGGTTTTAATGGTAAATTTGATTTTATGATTGCTATTTAATCAGGAGCTAGAACATGTATAGAAAGCCATGTAAGCCACTTAAGACTTGCCTCAAAAGATGTTCCTTAGCCAAAGTGAAATTATAATCATATTTGAAACCTGGTTATTGGAGCCATTTTTAGATGATATGGGACTATTAAGTGACTGTTTCTCTGAGTCTAACTCCAGATATGGATAGCAAGAAAGGTGGTCTGAGCCTCCAATCCATGATGCCAGTAAGCCTGTGAGATGCTGGTATGAACTGCAAAAGGTGATCTCAAGGGAGGGGTGGGAGAACTGCTGTTCCACCTGGGCTGAGGTAGGATTCTCTTGACTCAATTTCCCCACTGACACCTGGCAGACTTTAAGCCTGACTGAATGCAAGTGGACAATCTAATCCTGCTTGGAATTGACATGAAGTTGGGGAGATATTGTTTGCCTGCAATGTCCCTACTCTTGGTGGTAATTTCCTATAGTCAAAAGGTTTGTAAGTTTAATACCAGATCTATTCAGTTATAGATTATTGGTAGAGGAATATCCGAGGTTAAGTCTAAAATTAAGATTTAGGCATAAGACTTTAGACCAACAACAATAAATTAGGGTCCTCTAATTCTTAGTAATACTGTGGAGACAATTAGGTCAAGGGCTTGTGAAGTTAGCAACATAAATATTATTTGTGTCTCAGTTGGTTAATGTTTAAAAAAAAATTCTTTTGTGGTCCATATTGTAAATGCTTTAAAAAGAAGCATCACCTGACCAAAAGTTTGAATTGTTTTATCTGTTATAAACTGTGTTAAAAATGAAAAATTTAAATTAAAAAAAAGAAATATTTTTTTAAAAAATCTAAATAAGAGGGTAATGAGAAGAATATTACAAATTTTCATTTGTCCTGTATTAGGTAATACAATGTTTGATGCAAGGGTTAGTCATTAAAACAAGAGATTAAGAGTCCATCAGAGCCCTTGAACCCTACAAAGGAGTAAGTCTTATCAAGGCCTACTCTAACTACCAAGGTCTGGCCTGGACTGGTGTGATTGAGAAAGCCTTGATGACAGCGCCTTTGTGTAACTGTGAAGGTTTCTTAGATCTGCCAAGGCCAACTGACTTGGCCTAGCACCTAAAAGCAAGAGACTAACGGAGCCCTAGAGTATCTGGTAGGTCCTGAGAGACTAAGTAAAAGGAACAGTAGGTTCCCCTCCCCTTGCTTGTATCTTTATTTAACTTTTATTTTCTTTCTCACTCACTCCCCATGCACACACATTGAAAAAAATTATAAAACAAAATCCCTGTAACAAATAAATAATTAAGAAAAAAAAAGAAAATAACAAATATTGGAGGGATTGCTGGAAAACAATCACATGAATGCATTGTTGATGGAACTGTGAATTAGTCCAGCCATTCTGCAAAGTAATTTGGAACTATATTCAAAAAGCTATTAAACCACACTTGCCAACTGACCAAATAATAGCCTCCTCATGGGAAAAGGCGGTTCCTAGGAAAGGAGCAGCATAAGGTGTGGCACCATATTGGTGAGTTGGTATGCTGGAGATTTGGCAAAGAGAGAAAATGAGCTCCTGAGTGTTAGCACCCAGGAGCAAAACTCATCTCACCTACCCCTAGTTACAATTCTGAGTCATGAGAGAAGTCAGCCATTCCTACCAACTGCCACTGCTGACAAGTCAGCCTAGCTAAAGCCAGTGAAATGGGACCTGGGAGAGCAAACCAAAAACAAACAGGCTTCACCGTATCACCAACTGCTCCCTCCCTGTACAAGGGTCACTGAAACCAAGTCCCCAGCATTTGGTGTTGTGATTTTCAGTTTCTCACTGAAAAAAAAAGTATTCATTCATTCATTTCTCTTTCTGGTTAGTAAGTATGAGGAAATCCAGGGTAAAAACAATTGCTCTAATGAGTGATGCAATGATTTCCTCTTTTGCACCCTTAGCCTACGACTCCCATTCTGTCACCCTCTGTTTCTTTGATGTTTACAATTCTGGGACTTCATTTACAACAGGCTTGTGAGGAATTAGCCTGTGATTTTTTTCCGGCATTCTTAATCTCACTTGACTTCTTACTGTCCTCTGTGCACTGTGCTCCAAAGTTCTAAAACTGAGCTTCTCCTAAAATATTTTAAGATGGCAACATCTTGACCAATTTGTAGTTGTATTCCTACCACTTATATTGATAGCCTGAGTGCTTACCATGGCACCTTGCACATAATAAGTGCTTGATAAATGCTTGTTGACATGTTGAAGAGAGTGGCAGGCCATAGACAAGTTGGAGGGTTGACCCATAAGAAAAAACTACAAAAATGAAGAATCCAAAAAAACTTTGAGAAGACTTGTACGAACAGATGCAGGAAAACGTGAACAGAACCAGAACCTACACAATGACTACAATAATGTACTAGAATACTAGAACAAAGGTAAACTCTTTGGCCCTTACTAACTTAATGACCTATTCTGGCCCTGGAGAAGAGATGAGGGCTTTTAATATCTAACATTTTGCTCAGTACTTGGAACATAGCAAATGCTTAATAAATTCTTGTTGACTGACTGACTGAATGAATGAATGAACAAATTAATCATCTTGGCAGTGCCCAGTTCTCAAAGTCTCCACTTGCTCCTCTGGGTTTTACTTCCCCTTTTTCTCTATTTCATTCAGATCAGTTTGTCCCTTCTTGACAGCTATGCCAATGTCAACACTGTAAGTAAGATGGGATTAGGAGAACTTTTCCCAAATGCACCAAAATTAAGAGAGGAACTGATGACACCTTACTTCTTCAGAAGCACAGGAAATGATTAGCAAAAGAAGTTATCAAGATTAATTCATTAAAATGTCTTTCTCATCATCAGAAATTGTGCAAGGGCAGTCTCCCCAGCAGTAGTGTCATAAGGCTCCTGGAACTTCTCCACCTCCCCCCAAAATGAAGTGAGGGTACACTTTGTTCTATTTGTCCCAGGAGTGTTTTGTGAAGCTGTGGAAATAAAATATGCTTGTCATGGCTCTGGTTGATCCTTCCCCCAACATCTGTACAAGGGCCTCTGGCAAAAACCTGCTGAGCTGACTTTAGCCTACATTTACGGCAGTTGCAAGTTTCATTCGTTCTTGGCCTTTGGACACTCTCCAGATGGACCCTAATAACCTTTCATGATGTAGAAGATACCCTGGGATACACAGCAAACAGAGATCTCTTCCATTCTATCCTCTCTCCAGGTCTATCTCACACAGCCGAGATAATATTTGTAAAATGCTGAGCACAGGGCCTGGCACATCAGAGGCACTTATTAAATGTTTACTGACTGTTAGGTGTATACTTCATAGTTCTTTTGAATGAATGAACCCATCTACAATATACAAAACAGGCTGATGTCAATTAACCTCACCAGGTGTGGTACTTACTTTGATGGCATTATATCCCAATGGCTAGATGAAGTTGTAGTAATGGTCTTCTAAAAACCTCCCAAGAATAAACTACTCCCTAATCCCACATGTACAAATCCTCCTGAACTAGTTGGTGGGAAGAGGGGAGAGCCACTAATCCTAGGGTCCTGTATAGATCTAGAAGTTATGATCTGGAATATGCTCTAGAATTACTAAAAATAAGAACATCTTTCAAACCCACCCTTGAAACTCCATCCCCATTTTCAGACCTCCTGATTCACTGCTGATGGATTTCATTCATAGGACTCAGGTCCGTATTCTCTTAATGGCTAAGTGGTTCACTTAAGCACAATAAAATCACTATAAAACTGTAGAATAGCTGATGAACAAACTTTCAAGAGTCAAACTATAATGAAACTGCTTTGTTTTCTGGATTCCATTCCCCCAATATCTCCTACTCAGTAGACAGGAGGAAATAATAAGGGAAGTGATTAGAAGGCTGCAGCAGGAAAGGGGTAGATAGGGGATTCACTGCAAACTTCTTGGCAAGCACTCAGAGAAAGTGAGAGGGAAGCAGAGTAGTGGGGCATCATCTCTTGTTGGATCTCAACACAACTGGGCATAGGGTCATGACAGCAGCTTCCAAAACAATTTCATTTGCTCTAGGTCCCCAGGTAACCAACAAAATTCTTGCAGATCTGTTCTTGCTATACTCAACTCTACTGTGCTTGGTTACAACGGAAGAGGACTCTCTACTTGCAGACAACAGAAAAACCCATCATGGAACTCAAGACAAAGGCCTTTAGCCACTCTGTACTTGCCAGTTGGAAACACTCAAGTCAGTCAAGAGATATTTCTTTTCTTCTTTTAATCCGTTTGTTTTCATTTTTCTACAATCACTTCCATAAGTCTTAGATTTCCCCCGTGTTCCCCCCCCTTCCAGAGATGGCATGCAATCTTATATGGGTTCTATACATACATTCTTATTAAATACATTTTCACATTAGTTGTGTTGCATGGAAGAATTAAAATGAATGAAAGAAACCATGAGAAAAACCCAAACAAAACAAAACACAAGAGAAAATATTCTGCTTCATTCTGCTTTCCAATTCCATAGTTCTTTCTCTGGATGTGGATGGAATTTTGCCTCGAGTCCTTTGGGAATGTTTTAGGTCCAGAAAAATTCCTCGCACACTGTGGTTGTTACTGTGTACAATGTTCTCCTGGTTCTACTCCTTTCACTCAGCAGCAGTTCATATAAGTCTTTCCAGGCCTCTCTGAAGTTTCCCTGTTCATCATTTCTTATAGCACAATAGTATTCTATTATATTCATATACCACAACTTGTTCAGTCATTCCCCAATTGATGGGTATCCCCTTGATTTCCAGTTCTTGGCCACCACAGAGAGCTACTATAAATATTTTTGTACATGTGGGACCCTTTCCCATTTTTATGATTTCTTTGGAATATAGTCCTAGAAGCAATATTGCTGGGTCAAAGGGTATGCACATTTTTGTAGCCCTTTGGGCATAGTTCCAAATTGCTCTCCAGAATGGTTGAATCAGTTCACAATTCCACCAGCAATGAGTTAGTGTTCCAATTTCCCCACATCTTCAGCATTTATCCTTTTCCTGTTTTTGTCATGTTAGCCAATCTGATAGGTGTGATGCGGTACCTCAGAGGTGTCTTGATTTGCATTTCTCTAATCAATAGTGATTTAGAGCATTTTTTCATATTAATATAGATAGCTTTAATTTCTTCCTCTGGAAACTCCCTTCAACAGGGATTGATTAAGTGCTTAATATGCACCAAACACTTTGCCAACTGCTGGAGAAAAGAGCTTACATTCTAATGGGAAATGACATGCAAACAACTGTGTACATACACTATATACACATATATACATATATATGGTAAATATATGTGTATATGTAGAGATAGATATAGATGGCAAATTGGAGTTAATCTCAGAATAAAGGCAAAAGTCATGAAGAGGTTCTATAAAGACAGTATAGGAGGTAGGATTTGAGCTGAGTCTTGAAGGAACTCAGAGAAGCCAAGAGTCAGAGTCAAAGAGGAAGAGGAAAAGAATAATGTAAAATGGGTGTGGTAAAGAGCAAGAAAATTTCCCAAGAAAGGCTGTCAAATGATAAGGAGGAAAGAAACAAGACTCATGTGCCCATGAATGGAATTTCACTTAGCCTCTTTTTTCCTGCTCAGTGTCATACCATCTTAAACCCACATCCAGTTGGGGAGATCTAAGGAGGTTAATAAACATATTTTATTAGTTGGTTAGTAAAAGCATTTATATAGCAGTTTGGTTTACAATGTGCTTTAGTTAAAATAACCCTGAAAGTGGGCTATGCACAAATTTTAGATGAGATCACTTACCTAGGAGGTCCCCTTCAATGAAGGGAACCTATTATTCTATTAAAAATACTGCATCTTACAGACATGGAAACATCTGGTGATGTTCAGTGTCTTTCCCATGAGCACATAGCTAATATTAGTCTGTGGACTTGAACCCAGGACTTTTGACTCCAATGCCAATATTCTTTCTACAACACAAAATCATATGAAATCAATATATTTCTTAAGAATGGATTTTTTTTTAATTGACATCAACAATCACTCCAAATAGATATTTTCAATCAACACAACATGTCATCAAAACTGATCACAAATCATCTTACTGAAAAGTTGGATGCTCATACTTATATTTTGTTTTTGAAATTGCCAAAATTATATTGACTAGGAAAAATGAATTCTTTTCTATATTATCCTCTGCATATTACCTTCTGTTCATGTCTTTTTCGTAGTATTTTATTTTTTCCCAGTTACGTCAAGAAAATTTTTAGTATTCATTTTACAAGATTTTGAGTTCCAAATTTTTCTTCCTCTCTTCTAAAAATGGAAGGCAGCTTGATATAGTTTATACATATGCCATCATGTAAAACTATTTCCATATTACTCACAGTTGTAAAAGAAGAAAGAGATAAAAAGAAAAATCCATGAGAAAGAATAAAGTGAAAAAAATATGCTTCAATCTGCATTCAGAGTCTATCAGTTCTTTATCTGGACATGGATGGCATTTTCTTCATGAGTCCTTTGTACTTGTTTTGGATCATTGAGCTGCTGAGAAGAGCCGAGTTATCATCGTTGTTAATCATCACATAATGTTGCTGATAATGTGAACAATGTTTTCCTGGGTCTGCTCATTTTATTTTGAATCAGTTCAAGTCTTTACAGATTTTTCTGATGTCTTTCACTTCACCATTTCTTACTGCACTCATATGCCATAACTTGTTCAGCCATTACCCACCAAGGGGCATCCCCTCTATTTCCAATATTTTGCCACCATGAAAAGGACTGCTATAAATTTTTTTGCACATGTAAGTCCCTTTCCATTTTTTATGAACTCTTTGGGATATGGACCTAGGAGTGGTATTGCTGGATCAAAGGGTATGAATAGTTTGGTTACCCTTTGGGCATAGTTACAAATTACTCTCCAGAATGGTTGGATCAGTTCACAACTCCACCAACAGTGCATCAGTGTCCCAATTTTCCCACATCCTCTCCAACATTTATCCTTTCCTTTTTTGTCACATCAGCCAATCGGAGAGGTATGAGGCAATATCTCAGAGTTGTTTTAGTTTGTATTTCTCTAACCAAAAGTGGTTTCAAGCACTTTTATGTGCTATATGCCTATAGATAGCTTTGATTTCTTCATCTGAAAGCTGCCTGTTCATATCCTTTGACCTTTGACCATCAATTGGGGAATGGTTTGTATTCTTATAAAATTAATTCAGTTCTCAATTTGAGGTGTGAGATATGAGGCCTTTGTCAGAGACCCTTGCTGTAAAGATAGTTTCCTAACTTTCTGCTTTCCTTCTAATCTTGGTTGTGTTGGCTTTGTTTGTATAAAAGATTTTTAATTTGATATAATCAAAATTACCTACTTTACATTTTCTAATGTTCTCTGTCTCTTATTTGGTCATGAATTCTTTCCATCTCCTTGGATCTGACAGACAGGCTATTCTTTGTTCTTCTAATTTACTTATGGGATAGCCCTTTATGCCTTAATCATACATCCATTTTTACCTTATCTGGTACATGGTGTGAGATGTTCGTCTAAACCTAGTTTGTGTCCTATTTTTTTCAGTTTGCCCAGCAGTTTTTATCAAATAGTGAGTTCTTATCCCAAAAACTGGGGTTCGTTCATGTCTTTTAAAAGAAGTATAGTATAATGGTGAAATCATTGGTCTAGAACCTATAGTTCTATTACTCATCTTTTATGAATAAAGAGGCCAAGGTGAGTAGAAAACATATTACTTTTCCAAAGAACTCAAGGTTCGAATTCTACCTGTAATATTTATTAGCTATGTGACCAGTGGCACATCTCCTAACCTTTCCAAGTTACTGTGCCTTCAGCTATAAGATATAGACAAGACTAGTGTCTCCATCAGAATGTTGTCATGAGGCTCAAGTGCAAGGTATTTTATAGATGGTAAATCACCGTATAAATATTATTATTGTATTCATCATGATAGACTATATGACCACTGCAGAAGCATAATGAGTACTCTCCTCTTTCATACCACTCTGCTTTCCTTTTTTAGGCTACATATCACAGACTAATATTAGGACAGCACTTAATGTGAAGTCTTCAGTCCCACCTGAATGAGAAATCCTTATCAATCTTTCACTATGAGTTCCCAAACAGTATCTTTTTACTTCTTTCTTATGGAAGGCCTGGTTGCTTGGTTGGTTGCTTGGTTGGTTGGTTGTTGTCCTTCATTGTTGAAGAAGACCAAAATTATATCTCTATACTACAGTCAAGTTTCAGTGTGTCCGCCTGTGGCTGATCAGACCAATGTAAGCTCAAAATTCTCTGCTACAGGTCAGGCACAAACAGTCCATGTGAACATCAGGGATGAATTCTCTAAATTTGCATATCCTGCATTTCCTGTTTCAATTACGCTTTGTTCATAGAGCACAGCACTTTCTCTGATGTGGGCATGTCATGCTGAATGGTCCTATGCCAGTGTCTGCCATGTCACACAATCAATTCCAAAGTTCCTAAGAGAGACCTTAAAAGTGCCCTTGTCTAGCTTCTTCTGACCAATACCTGAACGCTTGCCCTGTGTGAGTTCTTCATAAAATAGTTTTTTTGGCAAGTGTATGTTTTGCCTCCAAACAACATGGCCAGTCCATCAGAGTGGCACTCTCTGAAGCAGTCTGAATGCTTAACAATTTAGTTTGAGCAGGGTATCTGTGTCTGGTATCTTATTCTGCCAGGTGATCTTCAGAATCTTTCTAAGACAATTCAAATGGAAGCAATTCAGTTCCCAGGTTTCACAAGCATACAACAATGAGGTCAGCACAACCATCTAATCAATTTCTAAAGGCACACACCTGGTTAGCCTAGGAAGGACTCCTTCCTGAAGTGATAAGGGCAATGTTCAGCCTAAGAAAAAGAAGAGGTCATTGATTAACTTTATTAATAGAAATAATTCTTTACCACATTGAAAGGAGAATCCTTTGAAAGAGAAGTTAGAAATTGAACAATTTTGGGAAAATTCAGGGAACTTCAAAAGTTGAGTGACTATTGTTCCATCTGATGAATCAAAACTGTTCAGTGAATGTTCACCTGAGTTGTCTATGTTTTGTCTCACTGAGGTATTTTATCTTTGGGAATATTATAAACTGGAATTTTAAAATGTTTTGTCTTTGAAGGAAATTTTCAAATGCAAAATGAATTTCATGCCCTTTAGATCTCACTCTTTGAGAGCAGATGCTTAGAAGAAGAGTGATTTAATTAATGTTGCTCCAGGCACGCTTGTCCCCAAAATGCAAAGCACTGAAGCTTTTCACATGTGCTACAGTCGTACCATGTTTTAATACTAAAAGTTGATCAGGAGGACGTAGGAATGAAGAAAAGGAAAGAAAGGTGGAACAAAGCTTCTTTCTGATACATCAGACAAGCATCCTTTAAGCTTTTTATTTCCTAGGCTAGCTTAGAGGCTATTGGTTTGTGCTTTTTTAGGATTCACTCTTTCCTAGACTACCAAGGACTCTTGGTAGGTCTCAACTAGACTACTCAATTACTGAGGACTCATCATCAGTCAGATATATTTAATCAGTCTTAAAGCTCTACCTGGGTCAGACCCAGAAGGATCGTCCTGGCAAGTGCCCTGAGATTCTCTTGACCTCTTGATCTTTCCCTTCACTGAAGGTCTCTAGGTTGGACTCTAATCTGGGTTATGATTTTTCAGTTACACTGAACCTTCAAAGACATTGCCCATTCCAGATGTTAGGACTCCTGTCATTGATCTTGACTCTCTTAAGGACTTCAATATTTAGGAAATATTATTATAAAATGTGGAGCAATTAGGTGGTTGCAATAGACAGAGTGCCAGTCCTAAAATCAGGAAGACCTGAGCTCAAATCTGGCCACTTCACCCTGTTTGCCTCAGTTTCCTCATCTGTAAAATGAACTGGCAAACCACTCCAGCATCCTTACCAAGAAAACCCCAAATGGGGGTCACAAAGAGTCAAGCATGACTGAAATGGCTAAATAACAATGACAACAGTTATAAAATGTGGGTAAACTGAGAGCATGAGAGTACCCCAAAGATTAATATGCCTGTTTTGTATGGGTTACCTTACCAGGCAGGTGCACCGGACACCGAGTAAGCCTATTTGACAAAAGGAGCCAATAAGGAGACTGCAGTGAACCAAAATCTTGCTCACTCCCAGATGCCTTTGCTGGTGTTTGCTGGCTGACGTTGCTGAGTTGTTTACCCCAAACCCGCCTAAAACAACCTGTCAGTCAACTGTTCCTTCAAAACATCTGTTTCTGTATCCCACATGTTCCTGGGAAAGACTGTACATTCTTTTTCCCAACCCCTCCCTGAACCTCCCTTTTGTGGTTTTCAAGAATAAATCTCCTCTGCCTTTCCTGGGCTGTGAGTTCCTTTGTACTTCATACTGGAATACCTCAGCACTAGTCTGATTTTTCCTCCTAATAAAACTTCTGCTTTCAACTCAGTTTGCATTGCTCTCTGCGTTTTGCAGGGTGGACTTCACCTGGTTGACAAGAGTCAGCAATATTTAATTCCCTCTCACCTCTCCCTTCAGTAAAGAACTTAGCCTCATTTTATTTATTACTATCCATTAATATCTTAATTTAGGGAATGTGCTCTTCTGGTTAGTTATCAGACTACAAGCCTTGATAGATTACCTAAACTTTTGCGAAGCTGTTGAAAAATTCTTTTATTCTTATTGCGTAGGCAAGATGGGGAGATATAGGCTAGGCAATAGCATAATTAGATGGTTTCAGGACTTATAGAATGACCCAGATCAAAAAGATGGTCACTGATAGGAGACAACAGAATGTCCTGCAGAAGACTTCTCATTCTGGAGGCAAAGGACCTTGGTGTGTTACACTGGGCATGTTACCTTGGACATGTTACCTAACTTCTATGAGCCTCAGTTTCCTTATATGTGAGTGTTAAGTGTATGAGTGCAGAGAAGTGATTCCAAATCACACTGTTAAGTCTCCAGTGGACCTTAGAAACCACCCTGTCCAACCCCTTTCTTTTTCCAGAGGAGGAAATAAAAGTCCAGAGTTAACTGAACAGGGATATTCTTCAGTCTTTCTGCATTCTTTCAACCAGTTTGCCAAACTTTGTCCTCTCTTGTGCTTATGAGGAGGTGAAGCCCTGGCCCTTTCAGAAGAGCAGCCCCTGGTCTCCTGACCTAGGACATTCAGTTCATTGGTGAAGGGTCTTGCCGGGTACACCTCAGCCCAGAGCTCACCACCTCCCTAGGCACTGCCATGTGGGGAAGATTAAGGACTTCAGGATGGCATAGTTTTAGGGGAAAGAAGTATCTTAAGAAGAAAGGAAGGGAAGGCATTCCCAGAGAGGCATGGCCCTCCATCGTGGGCTGAGTGGCTGGGGGTCTCCCTAGGTTGCCCCTCCTCATATACCCTCACTCTACACTACACCTCTCCAAGGATAGAACATGCCAAGTAGTCATGCCCAAGAATTCTTAAGCCTGGGATGAATTCTTTATGCCCCGCTCTCTGGAGTAGCCAGGCCTCTGAAACTCCCTCTGTCTCTCCTCACAGGGGACTCATCATACTTTCAATAGGACCAGATAGCAGGACTGAAGAGAGACCTTGAGAAATAAAAGACAAAACTTTAAAGTAAAGAAAAGGTCCACAGAGACACGGTAGGCAGAAGTGTCTCAGGGAGGTAAGGATGGAGGTAGGCACTTCCTCCCCTCCTCTGCCTTACCTCCATGTCTCAAGGACTCCCATATCAACAGGCTGTCCCTCAGAACAGGGGAAGAGACCCTTCACATCCTGGGACTTCTGGTCCCCAAGCTGTTCTGGACTAGATGTGTTGGGAGGTAGCCCATACAGCTCTCCTTTTGTTAATGCAAGGAACTTCTCGGCTTTATTAGCATCACAATAAACGTTTGCCTCTTGACCGGAAGATGGGTTGAATTTTTGAATTCTTTCCAAATGGCTCTGCCCTGTACCTTGATAGTTATGGGGACCCTGCACCCCTGAACAGAATCACTGCTACATAGTAGGTACTCAACATAGGCTTATTGCCTGACTGGTGCCGTGGTGGCTCTTGTGATCACCATTTCCCTCCTAGGTGTTCACTAATTATTTCTTTAGTGTTAGAGTATATAATATTGCCAGGAGTCTAAGATTCTGAGACAACTAAAGGCCAGAAGAGAGCATTTTACACCTGAAATCTGTGTTCAACTCATGATTAGAGATTGTGTGTCTATGTAACTCATCTCAAGTACAGAATATGAGCTCCAAGAATCTTTTCTTCTGTTATAACAGGGGATCATGTGTGTGCTGAGCACCAGCAGTCTCTGGTGGAGAGCCACTCTGCCAAGGCAGAAAACAGGGAAAGAAAGTGACTTCCTGGGGAGTTGTCTTTGAAGAAGAAATTCCCACTTCTTTGATGTGTTAGAGGGCCAGGCCTTCCTGAGAATGCCTCCACTTTCCCCCATCCTTAGGAATGTTTTCTCCCTTGAAGTTTTTCATCTTGGACTTTCCCATAGAGCAGAACTCGGTGGATGGTGAGCTTTGTGCTAGAGGGCACCTGGAAGAACCAAGGGACCCCTTCTCTCTCATGTGAGTAGCTGCAATAGAAAGCTATACAAGACAAGCAATGATAGAAGCCCCAAAGGGGTGGCTTCTGTTTGGGAACTACCTTGGATAACATCTCAAAATTTGGAATTAGAGAATTAGTGTAGTGTGTGGAAGAAAGAATGTTGGATTTGAAGACAGGACACGTGTTTAGATTCCATCTATGACATTTGCTAGGTGGGTGGTCATGGGCAAGCCACAACTCTGTGCCTCAGTTTCTTTATAGAAGAGGCATGGTAACACTTGAATTACAATCTTATGGTGGAGTTACTATGGAGAAAGTGCTTTGCAAACTTCAAAGTGCTAGAAAAAGCTTGTTGTTACTGAGGGTTCAGCCTGTTCCTCCCATATTTATGTTTGGTGTATTCAGTGAATCCTATCTAATACTAATAGGCATTCGTAGTGGTAGTAGCAGCAGCAGTGATACTATTATATAATAATAATAATAGCTAGAATTTCTACAGCATTCTAAGGTTTGCAAAGCACTTCAGATTTTATTTCAGTGGATCCTCACAACAACCTTGTTATCTCCATTTTACAAATGAGGAAACTGAAGCAGAACATGTAAGTGACTTGACCAGGGTCACACAGCTAATGAGTGTTTGAAGCCAGATTTTACCCAGATCTTGCTGATTCCAAACCAGTATCCACTGCCCCACCTAGCTGCCTCAAAAAATCTCCAAAGAGACAAAAGAAAGAGGAAAGGACCCATGGGTACAAAAATATTTATTGTAGCTCTCTCTGCTTATCAAAGAGCTAGAAACTGAGAGTCTGTCCATCAACTGGGGAATAAATGGACAAATTCTGATACATGGATGTAATGAAATAGTATTGTGCCATATAAATGAACAGTTTAGAGAAACGTGGGAAAACTGTATGAACTAATATAGAGTAAAGGAAACAGAATAAGAAGAAAAACGTTTGTGATGACAGCCGCATTTTAAATACAAATATCTTTGAAAGATGTAAGAACCTTATCAACGTAACGATTAACTAAGATTCCAGAGGACCAAGCCTGCTGCCCACCTCCTGACAGTAAAGTGATGGACTCACGAAGTAGAATGAGACATGCATCTTTTGGACATGGACAATATGGGAATTTGTTTTGCTTAACTATACATATTTGTTATAAGAGTTTGGATTTGTTGCTTGATTTGTAGGGGTGAGAAGTTAGGGGGATAAGAAGAAGAGAAAATAGATTTTTGTTAATTTAAAAAAAAGAAAAAACCTCAAAGACTTTTGGGGTGATAGCTTAATTCATAGGATAATAGATTTATAACTGGAAGAAATCTTTTCAACTGACCTCCTCATTTTATAAATGAAGAAACTGAGGCCTAGAGGGGTTAAGTCACTTTCTCAAGGTTACATAAGTAACAGGCGCACTTATCAGAGATAGGACTGAAACCAGGCCCTGAGAAGTATCAGGAAAACTTAAAGCAGAGACTAATCAAGATGGCAAACTATTAAGTACAATTCAGATCCCCATACCCCACCACACCTCCTTCATATAGCACTAGAACACACAAATGTGTGGACTTGAGGACACTGAGTTCTCATTGGAAAATTGAAGGAAAAAATCACAGTGAATCATTCTTCCAGCCCAAATCATCATAGGAAGATAGACAAGTTTACAGGGCAGGATTGAGCCAGGAGCTGTGGCTCAGAGAATTCTAGTACAGGTGCTGAACGAGGATGAAGGCTATCCATAGCAGGTAGAGGTCCCAGACTCACATAGAGGAACTTTGCTTTATAGGGCTAAAGGAACAGTCCCTCTGCCTCTTCAGTTCAGAATCACAGCTCCAGGACAGACTGGGGAAGGGACCTGAAACTAGACGTAATGGTCTAATGTAAGGAGGGTCTCAAGTCTCAAACCCTAGACTGTGTACTGAGGAAGGAACATGCTCAGAAGCAAGTAGCCTTTATGTGTCTCTGACCCCAGGAGTGGAGCAGGGGCTCAGGTCTAGCCCCCAGCCCAATCTGAAGCCTTCCATGAAATAAATAGGACAAGAATTTCATACCAAAGGGGAGCCTGTAGTTCTGTCATTTTGAACTAACAAAACTTTCCAGATGGCTGATAGTGGATGAGCCCAACAGCAGTCTACTAGAGCCTCAACCAGAGGTAAGACCATCGTGTGTTGCTACAACCCAAGTCAGGATTTGAAGCTCTCACACTGGATGGGGTTAGGTGGGAGGTGATCAGGGAAACATCAGTTAGACTTTGCCCTGAATTGAACTACTTTGGAAGCACTAAAAGTTTGCAGGCCCATATCCGGAGCCATAGAATTAGATAGAATGATGAACTGAGAGTTGGGTAATTCTGAGTTCAAATTCTGAAAAGTCTCTTAAACCTTCCTCAGCCCCTGTTTTCTCATCTTTAAAAGACAGATGATAACAGTACCTAACCCACAAGGTTGTTATGAGGCTCAGAAGAGATACCACATGTAAAGCATTTTGCAAACCTTAAAACTGTACAGAAATTTTATTATTATTATTATTACATGTAAGTTACATAATAATTATAAATTATTATTTATTTCAACCAACACAAAGGAGATGTGAGTCCTAAAGTGAGACACCTGGGAGAAGGCAGGAAAATCAAGTATACAGCTGGTACTTTGGGGGAGGAGAGGAGGAGAGGGAGTATGCTGATAAATGTTTAACAACCATGGGGGGAAGGGGTAGTGGAATGTATGCATAACATACTTTTAAGTTTAATAAACATTATTAACATTTACTCTGTCACTTTGTTTTGTATTGGGGAGGCCAATGGGCCCCTACATAAGGGCTCTTCTTGACCCTCCTAGCTTCAGAGTGATTATCAACAGTAACTGTAGCTGTTTCCCTCCCAACCTGATGGTTTTCTTTTTCTTGACCTCATTAAAGGTGTTACGCCCTATCTACTTCTTAAACAGTCCTATTCAATGAATGGGCGCTACCTCACCCTAAGTGAGTACCTGCATAGACCTTGGCCAAAAGGGCCCAAGGTCTCCCTGTGCATCCTGGGTCATCTCCAGTCATCCTGATGAATATCTGGTCACTGGATTCACATGGCTCTGGAGGAGAAGTGAGGCTGGTGACCTGCACAGCACTCCCTCACTCAAAACAAAGTCAAGTGCAAGTCATGTCATCATATCTCTGATGGCATGGTCTTCTTCAGCAACGAAGGCTGAATGCAGTCTCCAGTCTATGCTGCCTATATCTCGTTTGTACATAGTTGTTTGCATGTTTTCCCCACCATTAGACTATGGGCACCCTCAGGGCAGGGACTGTCCCTTGCCTTTCTTTGTATCTCCAGCACTTAACACGGTGAGGCACACAGTAGGCGCTTCATAAATGCTTGTAGACCAACTGCTAGAAACAGCTGATTGCCAGACATTCTGGAGTTTTATTTTAACCATTTCATTTTGCTAAACAAATGCCTGCTAATCTGTAATGAGAATGGAAATTCCTTTAGGTCACCAAGAACCAAGTAGAAGCTTTAGTACCTTAATGGAAATGGGGACGGAGACAGTGGTAACAAACTCATGAAATTGATTGGAGCCTCGATATGCAGCAGGGGCTGCTGAAGAGTCCCGGAGCCGTGGAAGGCTCTGACTTCTCAGGATGGGAGTCAATTCTACGATCCTTCGGCGTAACAGCACCTTTCGCAAGTTGCTCTCACCTCTGCCGCCCATCTGTGGCCCCCTCCCCAATCCCGCACCCACTCCAATGACCCCACCCCCTTTCAGTTGGGAAATTCACTTCTCAGCATCCCCCTCTGTTCATATGAAGTTGCAATAGCCTAACAGTCTCCTTTGAATTTGTAGCCTTAGACTCCCCAAGAAGAGATAAAAACCTAGACAAGCGTATTTACGCGTCTAAAGGCTCACGGATACTGAAAGCTTTAACCTGCGTTGGTCCGGCAGAACTAAATACTCAGAGTGCAAACTCTTTATAAGCCACCAGGAGGAGCTCCAAGCTAGAGTAGGCTGCGCAGGCATCATCTCAATTTCATGTTCCTTGCTTGGGTTCCCCACTTTCCACCAGATGGGAGTTTGGGAGCCACAGCGCTAGAGGAAAACACACCTCCCAACCGGAGAGATGGGTCCCTTCAGTCTAGGAACTCAATCTGCCAGTTCTAGTGGGAGTTGGGATAGTGAGCCAAAAAATTCTGTGTGCTATATTCAAAAAAGTAAGTGACCGGAGAAAAGACCAGATTGGGTCAAACCAGGAAGGGATAATCCCAGTTTTTGCATCCCATCTGACCTTGATCATAGAATACTTCCTAAAGAGAATTCAAAACTAAAGCAGGCAGAGCAGACTAAGGAAGTAGGCTTGTGGACTTTCCTATAGGACCTGCTACACTTTGCCTTCGCATGTGAGTGGGTTATGAAACAAAGTCTCGGTGGCATAAGAATGTAATAAGACTGTGTCTTTACAGAGAGAATCTTGGGGTGGGGATGGGGGGGGTAGGATGTGAATGAAGGCAGGGAGTCTTCCTCCTTCACTTCTCTCATCCCCATTATTTATCTGCTCCCCAAAGAGGGTGCTAGGATTCAGCTAGCTCTGCAGCAAAAGATCCCGGTTAAATACTGAGAACTATCCACAGAGATATTTAAGCTGTCAGTAAGTTATCAAGGAAAATTGTAACAACTTCCTTTCCTGGAGGTTTCCGAGCTCAGAATAGACATTTAGCTGCTGGAACTGTGTCCAGCTATCAAACCAACTAAGAAGATCATGTGGGTGACTAGTAAGTTTCAGAGGTAATTTGAACATGGTCACTCCTGCCTCTGGATCAAGTACTGTCATAAATCCTAATCAAATCACAGAAGTATCGACTTAAAGCTGGAAGGTACCATGCAGTCCAATTCCCATATTTTACAAATGAAGAAACCAAGTCGCAAGTCGCAGAAAAATTGAATGACTTGCCTGAGCAGTAAGTGGCTGTGGGAGTCTAACCAAAGCCACAGGATCACAGATCTGAAAGGGAAGAGATATCAGGAGTCATCTCATCTAATCCCCTCCTTTAACAGAAGAGTTAACTTTATGAACCCCAGAAAGCTTAAGTGATTTGGCTGAGATCACACAGGCAGTGAAAAATCAAAGGCAGCATTTGAACCCAGAACTCTGAGTCCAAATTCAACGTTCTCACTGCCCCAACCAACTCGGGAGAAGACTTTGAGATTTGCAAAGCAGTTTATCTTCTTTGAGTTGATCACCTGCAGTCTTTGGTGCCTTGCTCAGGCCTCATAACTGATCTACCCGAAGGGGAAGTGAGATGGGTAGGGTGAGGGAGATAAGGGAGGGACCTAATTAACAACTTCATTATTCTCTAAGACTGACAGGTGTGCACACCTGCGTCAGATTCGAAACAGGTTGTGTTCCGAGGTGATAATAGCTGGAAACCCTCACTGCCACCCTCAGGAAGGCTGGATTAGATCAGGGTTAATGAGATAACAACTGTTTTTCTGAGCCTTCCGCACCTAATTCTTATCCCAAATTTTCTTTCAAATATCTCATAAATTAAAAAAAAAAAGCTTAACTGCCCACCACAGTATATGAATATTCATTCATAGCATACATTAAATAGGAATAGAAGTTTTAAAATTTTAAGAAATTAAAAATGGATAAAATTGAAATAAATATTTTAAATAATTTTTAATTTTGTTGTATTATTGATATGTAATGTATTTATTAATATATCAATATATTCAATAATTCAATAATGCATTGTGTTTGTTAATAATTACTGTTGTGTATGGTTTATTAATGAATAATTTTGTTCATATTTATTCATTACTATATTGGTTATTAATATGAAGCATAAACTCCAACAGTCAATAGTCAACAGAAACCTTTACTTAGAGAGATAATATCTCTGAATACAAAACTACTCATATTTTTCCATAGAGCTTATTTTATATAGAAAGTAACAAAATCATAATAACTGGTTTCTCTATTCTGATAAGAGATACAAAAAAATACATAAATATAGGCAAGTACAAAAACAAAGAGAAACAAAAACCACTAACCAACTCCCACGTAAGAAATATCTGTTCTAAAAAGATATAGGTGATATATGGTACAAACAATTAAAGCAGGTTAAAATATAGATAATTAACAACAGTTATGAAATATCTGTTCGAACAAGATCCAGGAAATAGGTTGTTGTTTTGTTTTTTTTTTAAGATATGGCTTGTTGTACATTTTACTTAGAAGAATACAGGCAGTACTTTAATTGCTTAAGACAGAGATAAAATAAATCACTTAGGTTCATTGTAAGCTAAATGACATTTCAAATAGTACCAAAAAAACTTTATACTTTCACAAAAAGTAACATTTGTCTGAGTAATGTGATTGAATATGTGTGTTTATTTTTTTTTACCTTGGTTTAACTCTTGGTGATACAGCAAATCAAAGGTCTAGTTCTAAATTCAATTTATCTTGTTGCCTGATTTTAGTGACTGTCATAGCTGAAAAAGTTAACTCACAAAAGTATATAGATCCAAATGGAATCAGTGCATCTATGTCTCCACTCATTCTGCTGCTCTTTTTTTCAGTCCCATACGCCAATTATGCAAAGGATTTTGTTGAAATTTAACCAGAAAAATCTCTCTTCTCTGAGGTCAGTCAGTTGTTCTTACAAGAAGGTCTTGCCTTATTTTTAACAAATGAGTTCAAACCTACTTCATTTGAAGATTTTTTTAATGGTTTGGGAAATTCTCCTTCAAAATTTTTAAAGTAAGCCAATAAGAGAGATTTTTAGAGCCAATACACTGTTTTCAGCCACAAAAGATTAGTTTTTAAATCTCTTACAAATTATGATTTACCCTATCATTAACTTGTATCTCAAGGCAAAATATAAACCTAAGGAGAAGCTCCTGTTAACAGTAGTGATGCAAATCCACAGTTCAAATAATCTTCTGATTGATGTCAGATTCTCTTGGGGGGTCAATTTATCCAAATTGATTAGATTATTACCATTGTTGTTAACTTCCTAAAATGGCTGGTGGAGAGTGTGTTCTAGAAAATCTCTGCAGTTTTCTCATTGTTGGTTTGGGTAGACATTATCGACATAATCTTCAATTCATGGTTTCTTTGCAGAAATCTTTCTAAACCACTTGTTCATTTTATGAGGGGTTAGTTTCTTTAATCTTGATAATATAATCCCTAAAACCACTCACCCAGGAACACTTAGGCTTCGATGTGATTCAGTATCCTAAAAGGTAACAAAAGAATGAGGGTACTATTGTCAATGCCTCCCAGTTATGGGACTCTCTTCCCTCAAGTTAACTTGTCATGTGACTGTCTTGATACATGCACCAAATGAGGGTGCCAAGGTCAGCTACTGGATAGATATATATTCTTAAAGCTTGTTCTGTTCTTATTTTTACTAGATAAAAAATGTAAAAAGAAGTTCTTTTCTTATTCTTTTTTTCAGTTCCAAATTCTCTCCCTCCAGCTCCTCCCCCACCCATGAAGAAGTCAAGCAATATATCCATTATACATGTGAAGTTATGACAAATATAGTAAATAGAGGTTCTAATATTTTCTTTGATTATTCCTTGGATGCAAGGTGGGATGCACCTGGGAGACCACTGGTATTGGGGATAGAGTACAGGAGTCTGAAGAGATCAGCTTCTGAAACTTACAAGCTATGTGATCAACCATCAGCAAGTCAATAGGTGTCCTATGTGTCAGTATCATCATCTGTAAAATGGTATTTTAATACCAATTATCTCTTACATCCTGGGACTAATGTGATGTTGAAGGGAAACAAGACATATTAGACATTTTAAAATTGGAAAACACATGTGGAAATCGAATGTTACCATAATATTTAAAATGATTTGAGAGAGAAGAGTCTTAAAATCCCAACTTCTGGATTCAAATTCTGGCCCTGATGTAAATTACCTTTGTAACCTCCAGCAAGTCTTTTCTTCTTCCCATCTGTTAAAGTAGGGAGTTGTACTCAAGTGATTTATTTAGGGTTATACAACTAGTTAGCTATAGATTTCAGATCTGAAACCAGGTCCACTCCTGATTCCAAGTCCAATACTATTTCCACACTGTCCCTTTAAAAAAAATCATCATCATTTTTATCAATATCTTTTGGTTTTACATCATCTATATTTCCCCACAGCTACCCTGTATAACGAAGACTATTTCTTAAAAAGAGGGAAAACTCACCAAAATTGATTAGTGTGCCCCAAATCTTAAAATGTATGCAGTATTCCCCACCCCTAAAGTGGGTAGAGGTATCTCCTAACTTTTAAGGTTCTGCTTGCTCTGGTAATTTTGCAACATTCTCAATGTCATGTGGTTGTCACTCTCTCTTTTCCACATTGTCGCAGCCATAGTGGGGATTGTTTTCTTGGCTAGGCTTACTTCCCTCTGCTCTAAAACATCTCTTCACTGGTGACCAACCTCCAACTCGAAGGATCTAGACTCCGGACTCAAATCCTTTTTCAAAAATCAGAATATTTGTTAGTCCCCAGTTCTGCAACTTTTTCAAAGATACTGCTTCATTTCAAAGACTCAAGAAGAAAGGGACCTAAGAGACCCCAGTGCTGAACAACTGCCAGACCTTTGAGTAGGAACTAGACCACTAACTCCTCAGACAGCTCCCATTTCATCCAGCAGAAGTGGTCAGGAATATTTTCACCAAGGACAAAAATAGCTCATGGGGAAGACAGTAGAAACCCACAGAGCAGAGGACAGGCTAACCACAGGGACAGTCATAATAAAACAGAGGCTTCTCTGATTCTTGGTCCCACATAAATTAGGGGGAAATGGGGAGGAAAAGGTCCCATGAGAAGACCATGGCAATGGAACCCTAGGTATGGGGACATAAAGCGTGGGTGTTTTTGAAAGCAATTGACTGGGAAGGAAATCCACTCCTCAGGTATCAGCACCTGGGACAAAGTCCTATTTATTCCATCTCAGTATGAGAGTAGCTTAGATTGTTAGTCTACCTTATATTGAGATCAAGATACCCCTTTGAGAATTTTCATCCATTGGTCCTAGTTATGCCTTCAGGTCACCATAGGAATTAAACACTATGCCACCAGATGGCACCAAAGCTCAATGCAAAGCCCAGCAGCAAGTTTTTTTGTTTTGTTTTTTTTAAATCTGATTTAAAAAAAAACAAACATCTGTACAGACTGACAAGGTGAAACCGAGATCTAGGTGGTCTGTTAGACACCCATATCAGATAAAAATTAGTGGGGGGGGGGGGTGTTAATGTTACTAACCTAAATGATTATGCTTGACTGTCCCCATGGATCAGAGATCAAACATTTCTCAAATTAGAAGAACTGGGTTCTAATCCCACCTCCGATCCTCACTCTGATCTGTCCACAGAAAAGTCACTTTACCTCCTTAGGTCTCAGTCTCTCCTCTGTAAAATCAGAGGATTGTATGAGATGGCCTCTGAAGTCCTTTCTAGCTCTGAATATATGATCCTATGAACCTAATAGAAATTTTGAGCTAGAAGAAATTATAGAATTGATCTGGTTGGTATTTGTCCTTCATTCTCAAAGAGGACCAAAATAGCATCACCATGTTGGGGTCAGGTTACAGTGTGAACACCTGTGGCTGATCAGACCAATTGGAGCTCAGAATGGTCTACCACAGATTGGGGACAAATAGTCCATGTGAACATTCGGAGTGGATTCTCTAAATTTGTGCATCTGATCCTCTGTGAAAAGAAGAGGGCAGACCTCACCCAAAGTCTCTTCCACTTCTGACACTTTTGATGCTCCAAAGTCACTTTAAGCTCCAAATCTATAATCCCATGACTCTCATCCAATCCCCACCTTTTTAATAATCAATCAAAGCTCAGAAGGTTAAACAACCTTCCCTGATCCCTATCTGCAGATCTTACATCATATTATCTTGTAACTCTCAGATGTGTCTTATAGTTATTTGAGCTGGAGTCTTAGGACTTATTCAGGAGAGTGTTGGTAAATGCTTTAATGATAGGTACTCTGAGAAAAATATGTGTATGCATGACACATTAGTTTAATTGGCGTTATTAACATTTTCTCCCGATGGTAATGTCCATGGGCAGTTAGGTAGCTCAGTAAGTTTGGAGTCAAGGAGTCAAGAAGATTCATCTTCCTGAGTTCAAATCTGGCCTCAGATTTGAGGCTATGAGACCCTAGACAAGTCACTTCACCTTGTTTGCCTCAGTTTCCTCATCTGTAAATGGAACTGGAGAAGGAAATGACAAACCACTCTACTATCTCTGCCAACGAAACCCCAAATGGGGTCACAGAGAGTTGTTCATGGCTAAAACACAACTCAATAACCACAATAATGATAAGGGTACATTATCTGAACTGTCTATCTCCTTCACTATACTACTATTAAATAGTATAATTGTATAATATAGTAGTGTAATATATATATGTGTGTGTGTGCATATATATATATGTATATTATATATATAATCTTTGTTGAATGGAGTTGTCTTGATTTACTCAAGGGTACAAATCAAGTTGACAGCAAGAGATGAACTAGATCCTAAATCTCCTGACTTCCAGTTAAGTGTTCCTTCTATAAGCCTCCCTCATTTAAAGTATCTATTCCCTTCTGGTAGAGAGCATGAGTTAATTAGCATGATACTTTAGGTGCCACATGGAATTCCAGACCAAGAAGAAAATTTGAGCAATCATTCCATCCATGTCTCTCCATTTACTTAGGCAAATTGTTCTATCTGTCCAAGCCTCAGCATCCCTATCTGTAAAATGGGGAGGGTAACTCTTGCATTTAGTATTGTTGTGAAGAAAACATGGCAAATGGAGAGGTGTTGCCATGCGAGCTCCATGACCTAATGACCTCCTGACCTTTGGAAGGAACATCCCTCCAGACAGACCAATAGGGTCCTATTCATCTGTGCAAGCCATTCTCCTAAAGTACTTCAAGGCTCTGTGATAATTCTATTGAGCAGAGGTCTGGAGTCACATAAGTGTTGTATTACGAACTTAGGAAAACTTGAATTCACCTCTGACCCATATTAGTTGTGTGGCTATGAGCAAACACTTACTTATCTGAGTCAACTTCCTCATCTATCAAATGAGGAAAATAGTTCAAAGGGTTATTGATGAATTCAAAGGAACTAACGTATGGAAAGGGTTGGGCAATCTTTAAAGTATTATTATAAATGTCAGTCATTCCTACTACCGGGTTCTCTGTGAATGCTCCCTCCCTCAACATAAAGTCCCCCTACATTCATCTCAGGAGATGAGTATAAAAATTGCTCTGGTCCATAAGTTCATCAGCCAATGGCCAACATGGCAAGCAGTCTCTCCAGACTTCATTAGGTTGATCTCCAGATACAAACTGTACTAATAACCAAAGTCTTTCTAGCTTGATATGTTGTTGTTCAGTAATTTCAGTCACGTCTGACTTTTTGTGACCCCATCTGGGATTTTCTTGGCAAAGATACAGGAATGGTTTGCCATTTCCTTTTCCAGTTCATTTTACTGATGAGAAAACTGAGGCAAACAGGGTTAAGTGATTTGTCAGGGGTTGCTTAGTCAGTGCCTGAGGCCAGATTAGAACTCATGAAGATAAATCTTCCTGATTCCAAGTCTAGCACGTTATGGCATGCCTAACTACCCCCAAGGCTTGATATAGCCTTTGAAAATCCAAGATCACCTCCACATCATGAAGATATTACTTAACCTCTCTCTGTTTTCCTTATCTGTAAAATGAGGCTAAATTATCGCTCCTATTTCATAAGGGTTTTGTGATGATCAAATGAGTTCAGCAAATGTATATAATTTACATACCTTAAGGTGTTACATAAATACTGTCATTATTTGGATGAGGCCTCAGAGCAGGGTTTTATCTGAGAATTTGTAGAGAGTATAGAAGAGATACAAAATTTAGTCTCTGATCTGGAGAACTGCAGAGTCTTACAGAGAGAGACTGAGAGAACAGAGGAACAAAGAAATGCCCTCTATCCAGCAGTGATCCACGGCCTCTGCTGAGTTCCTAAAATCTTTCATACCTGAGCCATTCAGGGAGCAGTCACCCTATCAAGGGCTTTTTCATAGATGAGTGTCTTGTCACCACCACAGAATTGTAAGTCATCCACATTGCTGCCATGGGCTGGACAAGGAGTGGGAGCTAATTACAAATTGGAATTTGCCATCCAGGGGAGGTAATGCCCAATGTTTTCTGCCCTGGTGTGATCATGCCTCCATTTTGCTTATGTTTAGTTTCTATTATATATTATATATATAGATATAGACATTATATTTAGTACATATAATATATGTAATATATTATATAAATATGTGTATTATGTTTAGTTCTAAACATCACCATCTAGGAAAGATGTAAACATCTAGAACAGCACTTCTTAAACTGTGGGTCTCCATCCCATATGGGGTCATGAAAAATTGGCAAGAGTAAAAAGTTTCTGAACCTGTAATGACCAAAACTTAATTAAAAATCAAGTGTGTAATGAATCTGAGGTGTTTCTGGCAGCACTTGCCTGTGTTGCAACAGTAATGTCACTGCAGCCTTGGTTCTGAAGACAAAGCATGCTCACTTTGCACTGTACCTGGCCTACAATGCCAAGCAACTCTGCCAAAATTTGAAAAGGGGGCACAAGTGGAAAAAGCTTAACAAACTCTGACCTAGAGAAAAGTGAGCAGACTGGAGATCCTGCCACACTGGGAGGGAACTAGAAATGTTTCTCTTAAAGGAATAAACATTTAGGGGTACTTGAAAGCTCTCTCCAAGCATCTGAAGGACTAGGGCATGGAAGAGAAATTTATACTTGTTCAACTTGCCCTAAAGGGAAAAATCAGGACCAGTGAATAGGACAAGGAAGCAGGTTTGAGTTAAATATAAGAACATCCATTTTGACTTTTTTTTCTATTTTTATTTTTCCCAGTTAATAAGTATTTCTTCTCTCCCTCCCTATTTCTCCCCACTGAACAATTTTTTAAAAATTCTTCACATCCAATATGCATAATCAAATAAAGAGATCCCCACACTGGCCATGCCTCAAAACTTATGTCTCATTATCCATTTTAAGTCCATCCCCTCTGGCAGGAGGTGGGCAGTGTGCTTCATCTGTGGCCATAGGATTCCTGGCTTGTCATTGCAGCAGTCAGAGCAAAGAAAAGCATCTCATTTATCAATGTAGTATAAAAATAAAATGGGCTTTCTCAGGAGATAATAGATTTCTCCATGATTGGAAGTGTTAAGATCAATGATATCATGACCAAAAAGCCCTGGGTGATGACATCTGCTGAGAACTGAGGACTTCAAGCAGATGAAGCAAGAGAGCTTTGAACGGGTGAGTGGAGATCAAGCAGCAACACAGGTGCCCTCTGTGGGATCTCTATCCATTCTAGCAAGTGCTATCAGTGACTGGGACTATACATCCAGGCGTCTAGGGAGAGTTGGCAAGTACAGCTGTTGTCAGTGGACTCTAGGATAAGTCTTATTTCTGTTCTGTGACCTAAAAATAAATCAGTTTATTCTTTGAGCCTTGTGAACCATTTGCTTGTAAGAAGTATTAGTGAGGCCCCACTGGTTGGTGTCAGACAGGATTCTTCCAGATTATTGGAGTAGAAGCAATGAGCCAAATAAGTGAGAAATTTAGAATCAAAGGCCCTGGTTTTAAATTCCACCTTCAAAATGGACGCTACCCATGTGACTTTGTAAAGTAAAACAAGGGAGCAAGTCTCTGATGGTCCATTCATCTCTAGATCTGTGATCCCATGATTCTGTTTTCCAAGTGTACCTGGGCTCAGAGTGATAGTGAGTCAGTCGTTTGCTGGAGCCCAGTGGGGAAGATTCCAGGTCATGAAAGCATAAGGCTTGGGACAAGCTTGGGGAACCTGCAACTTTGAGGCCACTTATGACCTTCTTCGTCCTCAAGGGTGACACTTTGACTCCAAACTTCACAGAATAAATCCTCCTAAAAAAGAATTTGTTCTGTAAAACTTGGACTCAGCCAAAAAGCTGCACCTGAGGACCCAGAAGGCCACATGTAGCCTTGAAGCTTCTCCCACCTCTGCCTTGGGAGAAGACCCTCTCTCCTGTTTCTCTCCTTTTCTCTATCTCCTCCCTTTATTTTTTTCTTCCTCATCCCTCTCCATATCCTTGGTTTCCCATTAGGTTTACGAGCTTCTCCCACTAATGTCTAAGAAATTACTGCACCCTCACTTGGAAGGGCTCTGTTCAGTCCATCCTTTTCCTCCTTCAATAATGATAAAAATAGACTTTGAAGATTATAAAGTACCAAGAAAATGTGTTATGTTGTTGATATTTTTCTAAGCTTTAAGGTTTGTAAAGCACTTTACATAGTGTTATTAAATAAAACAAAGAAATAATATCAATGAGGTTAGAAGTACAGTTTTTGGTTTGGGGGTTGTTGTTTTTTTTACCCTATCCTTAAAGAATCCCCTTGCTAAAGAGTCTGATTAAGGTTTTAAAAGAATATTTGGGAACCTGGCCCAAGCGGACACCAGGGAGCAGCTCTCCTAAGACTTACTATAAATCAGGGAAGAATTCCGCAGTCTACAACTCCCACCCACTGCAGTGATACCTCCTCCTCGAAGCCTGAGCATCTGGACAGGGTCCCAGCATGCACCGGTCATTTGTCTTGACTCGAAGGCCCTCTCCTGAGAGGTAGGTCCACATCCCGCTGCAATGGCAATTCGGCATGTCATGGCTTTCTGCCAGCAAGACATGCCTCCTTTTTGGAAATTGAGACCAAGTGTTCTTAACCTTTTTTGTGTAATGGCCCCCAGCATTCTGGTGAAGCCTATGAGCCCCTTCTCCGAATAATATTTCTCATCTACATTAATAATTGAAGGAAATGCTGAATTTCACTTAGAGATTAGTAAAAATAAAGGTGTAGTTTCTTGCTCATTGAAGTTCACAGACCCCATGAAATCTAACTGTAGACACCCCTCCAAGGGAACCCTAGACAAGCTCTGGCATAGAGATTAACATAGTTCAAATCCTCAATTATTGAAGTGAATGATTAGGTAGGGATAATGCAAACCAAGAGACCATCCAAAGCAGGCTTGTCTCTACTGTTTGTGTAAAAATGTTCTTCATTTTAAACCTTATACCAATGTTTCATCATGTTATGGAGATGAGAGATGTAAGCTCTGACTACAAATGAGGCAGAATATTATATGAAGTTCATATCAGGATATCCCTGTGACCTTGATCCTCACCACTTTCCTGGGCCTCAGTTCCCTCATCTGTAAAATGGGGAGGATTGCCCCTGCTTTTTCTTAATTTTCAGGGTGATAAAATAAGATGATGTCTAGAAAAGTGCTTTGGAAGAATGGAAGGCAGCTTCCTGAATATGATTGCCACAGGATGTTGGGAAGAGAGGGCTGTGGTAGGAAAGTAGGGGTGTAGTGGGAAGGACACACCAGAGGAAATGGAAGCAGTAAACACAGGACACAGATGTCCAGAGTGGTAGCCGCAGACATCAGATGACTCCAGGGGACTACTCAGCTACCCACGACGTGGAGTGTCTCCAGTGCAGGGAACATCCTTATTTTATTTAGAAATAAAGAAAAAATGGAAAACAAAGGAAGACAAGAAAGGAAAGCCTCTTTATTTTTATTAGACTAGACATTCCCAAGTCTGATACCATTTGACCCTTGGTGAACAAAATATCCCTGAGGGTAAGGCTGTGCCACTGTCAGATTTGTGGCTCCCTAGCCACCGTCTCCTTATAGAGCCAGGAGTGGACCATGCTTGGAAGGAAGGAATGGGAAAGGGACCCAGCCTCAATGTTTCATCTTCAGGCCCCTACTGACTGTAGTCTTCAGCTTCTCCTGATCATGTCTCTCCTCAGGGCCCACCTCCATGACGTGGATTCACTTTGGACTCAAGGGTGTTCCTAACAGACCCAACATTACCACACTCCCATCTGCCCTTGCTCCCCCTTCCACAGCTGCAAAGAAGGAAGGAAGGAGACAAGTGCTTACTAGGGCCATAGTGCTTAGCACTTAACAAATATCATCTCACTTCACCACAACTTTAAGAAGTAGGTGCTATTATTATCTCTATTTTACAGTTGTAGAAACTAAAGTAGATATAGATTAAGTAACTTACCCAAGGTCACTTAGCTAGGAAGTGTCTTTGAACTCAGGTATTCCTAACTCCAAGTCTAGTGTTCTATCCATTGCACCACCTAGCTTCAGGAATAAGGTGCCTTCATTCTACCTCTGTGACCACAGGCCTTTCTCTTTACCACTCTCCATCTCATTTTCCTTGTCTGAGAACTGGAAGGAATAAGACATGATGCCTGTCTCAAGGGATTATTGTGAGGACAATACTTTGTAGTTCTTGAGTTCTTTCAGAGGAGCTGGAGACCCTATTACATATGTGAAAACCTAGGCAGAGTTGTACACAAACTATACTCACAGCCTTCCCAAAGTAAACTCTGAGTGGGTGTAAATAAGCCAAAGAGATAGTTATATGAGAGGCCCACAAGATCAGAACCCATTCATGTGAATCAAGACCTTAGGGGAGGGAGTTGCTCAGCCACTGGTAACATCAAGACTTTGTGTATAAAAAACCAATCCAAGCAGAAATTAAACCTGCATCCTTGGCCTCTCTCAAGCCCTCATTTAAAACATTAGCAAAATGTGAGCTATTGGGACTGGCATTAGCATTATCTCTTCACCTGTGCCCTCGACTGGCCTGTATTCCAGTAGTCTTAGCTCCAGTCATTCAATTTATTAGTCTGTGATGTTTGGAGCTGTGGAGCAGCATGGTCCTACCTACTCATGGTAAGACTGGTGCCTGATGTCTAGGCTGGATAACTTCACCTAGAAAAGCCTATTTTCCCCTAAAGGCCTGCATTATCTTTTCTTTTCACAGCCAGAACATTCCAAACTGCCCTTCCCATCAGGGAGATATCTGCCTTCATTCTCTTCCCACAGTCAGTATACACGCTCACATGGAAAAAGGCTGCTGGTTAAGCTGATGAGTGGTCTCTCAATGGAGACATGAGAAAACTTTGGAAAATATGAGAAGACTCCTCACTCAGACTCACCCTCAGCCTCCCTAGGCTGGGAGTCATTTCTAGTCTTCTGAATATTTAACCTTGAGCCATTTACACCCTATTCTCTACATTGTTTGTGATGGATGACTGGGCCAGCCTATGGCCAAGGATCAGGGTCAGTTTGTGCCTGAACTAAAGATGCATACATGATAGTGATATTAATGTTCAGGAGAAACCTCAGGTAGCAGACCTGATGAGTCCAAAGACAAGAGGCCCTAGGCCACAAATAATGTGCTGGAAGATTCACCAAATGTCAGGGTTATTCCCTAATGGCAGCTCCAAGGTCAATTTCATTCTGAAGGAAGTCCAGGTTGATAAGTCAAAAGAACTTCAGGATTTTAGCAGAAAAGTAGTCACCACTGGAGAATGAGGAGAGTCATCTTAGTGCCTTCCCTCTGAGACTACTCCCAATTTATTCTGTATATTTCCTGTTTGTACATTGTTATACATAATGACATAAAGACATACATAATGTCTTTCCCATTAAATTGTGAGTCCTCAAGTATTAGGACTGGTTTGTTGTGCTGTTTTCTGCATTTCTTTGTTCCCCTACCCCGCAATCCCTACCCAGCGCCTGACACATAGTGGGCACTTAATAAGTACTATTGTTTGTTTATGAATTATTTTGAATCTTTTATGTATTTTATGAATTTGTTTGTGGGCTCTTTCAAATAGTTCTGAACTTTCAGTGAAATAAAGTCTGTCCTGTATCCATTTATATTTCTTACTTGAGTTCTTTCAGAGGAGCTAGAGACCCTATTACACATGTGAAAACCTAGGCAGAGTTGTACACAAACTATACTCACAGCCTTCCCAAAGTAAACTCTGAGTGGGCGTAAATAAGCCAAAGAGATAGTTATATGAGAGGCCCACAAGATCAGAACACATTCATGTGAATCAAGACCTTAGGGGAGGGGGTTGCTCAGCCACTGGTAACATCAAGACTTTGTTTATGTATAAAAAAACCAATCCAAGCAGAAATTAAACCTGCATCCTTGGCCTCTCTCAAGCCCTCATTTCTAACTTTGACAAACATGGGGCCCAGAGTATGGAGCAGAGGGAAGAGAGCATGGGGAAAGGGAGGTGACCAGGCACTCAAAGTAAATTCCTTTACCTTCACTTTATTTGCCAGTCTCTCTACCACCACCATCACCACCACCCCTAATCCCAAGAGGAAGCAATTTGACTTATCTGTTGATCTAGTCATGACACTAGTCTTGGGTTCCAGTAACCCCATGCAAGATAAATGACTCACTAGGAACCAAATACCTCTTGGACTATTTCTGAACTCCCCTAGACTGTGGGAGACAAAAGGAGAACCAGCAGCAATGATCAAAACCACTTGGTACTGGCTAAGAAACAGAAGGTTAGACAAATGGAATATGCTAGGTACTCAAGACACAGTAGGCAATGATTATAGCAATCTATTGTTTGATAAACCCAAGGATCCCAGCTTCTGGGATAAGAACTCACTGTTTGACAAAAACTGCTGGGAAAACTGGATAAAAGTGTAGCAGAAACTAGGCATAGACCAATGCCTGACACTGTACACAAAAATAAAATTCAAATGGGTACATGATCTAGGTATAAAGAGTGATACTATAAACAAATTAGTGGAGCAAGGAATAGTGTATTTATCAAATTTATGGGGAAGGGAAGAATTTTTGACTAAAGAAGAGATAGAAAGCATTATGAAGTGCAAAATGGATAATTTTGATTACATTAAACGGAGAAGTTTTTGCACAACCTAATCCAATGCAACCAAGATTAGGAGGGAAGCAGAAAACTGTGAAAGAATTTTTGCAACTAGTGTCTATGATAAAGGCCTCATTTCAAAACTATATAGAGAACTGAGTCAAATGTACAAGAATACATGTCATTCCCCCATTTAATAATGGTCAAAGGATATGAACAGTTTTCAAAGGAAGAAATTAAAGATATCTATAGTCATATGAAAAAATGCTCTAAATCACTATTGGTTAGAGAGATGCAAATCAAAACAACTCTGAGATACCACACCACACATATCAGATTGGCTAACATGACAAAACAGGAAGATGATAGATGCTGGAGAAGATGTAGGAGAGTTTTAACACTAATTCAAGGATCAGTGCTAGACTTTTCTCCACATCTGCCAATTTTGTTGTTGTTGTTGAGACATTTCAGTTGTGTCCAACTCTTTGTGACTCCATTTAGGGTTTTCTTGGCAAAGATACGGGAGTGGTTTGCCCTTTCCTTTTCCAGTTCATTTTACAGATGAAGAAACATGCAAAGAGGATAAAGTGACTTGCCCAAGGTCACAAAGCTAGTCAGGCTGGATTTGAACTCAGGTAGATGAGTCTTCCTGACTCCAGGCCTGGCACTCTATCCACTACACCACCAACCACCTACATATTGAGTTTGAGAACCACATATCAATATTATTTGTGTTTTATTGTGTTTTTATTTATTTTGTTAAGTATTTTCCAATTCTATTTTAATACAGTTTAGCTGCTCTTCTCTCTGGAGAACTGAGAGCTGAAAGGAGGCGTGGGTAGGGAAACAAGTGCATGTTTGACCCCTCTGGTAAAATGCATTCCGTTAATTAATTGATCAGTCAACACTTACTTTGTGATGGGCACTCAGTGGGCTTTCAAAGAAAGGAAAAGCAGTTCTTGCCCACAAAGAGTCTTCATTCCAATCGGGAAGACATATGCCCATATTGTCAGTACAAGATCCAGACAGAAAAGAAGACAGGTGACCAAGCCTAGGGGAGAATATTGGGGGGAGCAGAAAAGGATACCCACAGAAGACCTTGAGCTGAGTTTGGGGATGCCAAGGGGCAGGAGTGAAGAAGAAGAGCATTTCAGACATGGGGGACAAACAAGGCATGGAAATAGGTGATGAGGAGTCCTAGGCAAGGAACAGCAAGCTGGCCAGTATCTTTGGAGACCAGACATGAGTTTGAATGTTGGCTCTTTCACTTACTACCTGCACAACTTGGACTTAGAACAATCTGCCCACTTTGCCCCAGAACCTGCAAGTGGCTCCAGCACCAGCAACTGGGTGGGTGGGGGTGGTCAGATCCCATGGCCAGCAATCTCCCCACTCTGCCATCAGCACCTACCACTAATGGGAAGGTCCTGGCACCAGCCACCCCATTCTTTAGGCAGTGCCCTTTGCCACATTCCCCAAAGCCCAGTTAGTGCCCTCAACAAGTCCCATCTAGCTGCTGCCTGGGAGGGTCTGGGTACCCTTGGCAGTGCCTAGCATAGCAGTAGGAGGTGGGGGAGCAGTCACCTGGCTGCCCTTGGTACACCCACTATTCTCTGCTTCAGTTGCTGAAACTTATTAGCTATGTAATCTTAAGCAAGTTATCTTATTTCTGTTTACTGGTTTCCTGATTTGTAATTATTATTATTTCTTTAATCGAATATAATTGTTGCCATGCCTGATAACTCTAAAGTGGTTTTAAAATGCCAAAGATAATAAGATCAATGATTTATCAATGGTATAATTTGGAAATGCAATTAATATCACCTGAAGTTTATTGTTTGTGTTATGATTGTATTTCTAAATTGAATTGTATTGTATTCTAAATTGTGAAATTTGAGAGACCATTGTAAACCAGAAATGTTGTTGGGCAAAACTTCCTTTTTAATCTAGATGCTATTAGATTATGAATTGGACTTTTAAAAGGGTTGTGATAAAAACTGGATAACTGAAAACCGTTAAATATTTAATGAGGTGTATTTACTTGTAAAACAGATAATAGTAACACTACTAATGACAATAATAATATTTACTATAATAGCAAATTTTCATTCCAAAATCTTGGCTATTATGAAAGTCTATAAAATCGTTTAAAGAGGCAGCTTCTACATATTAGCGATGAGTCACACATCAAGTATTTGCTGTGTGCCTGAAGTCCCAGAATACAGGTAGTTTTAATTTTTAAGTAAAGGATTAATAAAAAGTGTTAACTCTTAGGCAAACATCAGGAAAAATATTTAGGCCCTAAGTTGTAGTTAGGGAAATTTTGCATTTTAAGGTAAAAATTTCTGGGACTATAACTTATTATTTATTGTTTTAAGTTTTAATTACAGGTATAGTTGTCCAAATTGTCATGAAACCAGTAGTAGAAATGGCATGTGCAGTAGTCTTGGACTGCTTAAAGATGGATGTCTGTTTCTGGGAAAGGTTTGGGGGATAACTTCATACACAGCCTAGGTAGAATCCCCCTGACTCTTTTTCCCCATTGTGCTGTTTCTTTTCTGAAAAGGAAAATTTCCCACCTTGCCTTTAATACCCTGTGACTACAGGATTGATTGTCAGATATGATTCATGCGTGGAATCAAATAAAGCTAAGGGAATCTCTGCCCCCGCTCTGTCCCATTATGATATATGACATTGTTATAACTCTGTCCCTACTTTTCCTTTTTTAGCAAATTTCTGTAATCAAGAAGTTTGTAAGTTCAATACTAAATCTATTAAATAATAGGTTGATACTGAAACATCTCTGAGTTACCATAATAGAATTAAAGGATGAACATCTTACAATTTTAACCTATATTTGTGGCCAAATTGTAACATAGGGATGATATCTTCCAAAGAGGGAAATGATTAGATAGAAGAACAAAATATAATTTGAAAGTTTTCTAATTAAGTGGAATAGTAAATTTTGAGAAAAGCAACAAGGTTAGACTGTTTTCTCTAAGAACTACATACAGATGTATATAATTGACTTCCAAAATTTATCTATCATGGAAATTCAGATTTCAGTTTTAAATTTTGGTAATAATAATGTTTTTATTAATTAAGGATTAATTTGATTTTATACATAAATTATGTTGATAATTATAAAGAAAGTGAAATTATTTTCCATTATTAAAGTACCTCTGAAAATTAAAAGGCAGAAGAATTCATTTTCAGTTGGACCATAATAAACTTTTAAAAGATTCTTATATCAGGTACAGGATTTAGATAAGGATAGAAACAGCAGATGAAATTGTCTGGTTTCAAAATTGGAGAACCAAATTTCAGTGATTATGCTAAACTATATTAAGTCAGAATGCCTTGTAACCTCTAGATTTGGAATCAGAGAAGCCCTTTTAGAGGAGTCCTGAGAATAAAGTATATTGTCCAAGAAAAATAACTACATGAAACATTTAGGACTATCCTTTCTGCACAGTCTGTTAGCTCTGTGTCTCTGTTAGAAGGGACTTGATGTTAATGTTTAAGTTTTCTTGATCACCTTGGTGACATGTAAATCTCCCTTCTCAGAACTAGTCCATTGTGAGCCCTCTAAATAGTCTGATCTGTACCTGACTTAATGTAATTATCAGCGAATAACTTTATTTCATTGTTTGAACCTAGGCCTGCATGGCCTGGAAACTGAATCTATATTATGTGCCCAACCGCCAAGACCCCATTCAAGTGTGTGCCCCACCCCGTCTCTTTTCTGCTAGTAAGTAAACAGTGGCTAACAATGATACCTGAGCACCAACAGGTTCCCTTAAGGAACTAACACCTGGGCACCATCTTGTCCTGGTCCAACTGGTCTCTCCTGGCTTCTTGGCTTATTTATCTCTCCTTTACTGACCATAAGGGTAGGGGTTCTTTCAGACCACCTCCCTTTGGTCAAAAAGGGGAAATGTCAGAATATTTTGGAGATACTTTGTTTCCCAGAGCTAAGGCCTGGTAAGCAGACTATCCTGGGCTTGGAATAACAAAAGTCCTTTGCACTCTGGTTGATTTCACCCTCTGGCAAAGTGTATTGCTTTGACCACGTGCCAGATGTTCAATGCCCCTATTTCCCAGGGACCTGAATGCTGTTCACCACCCTGCTTGACTTGTTCCCAATTTCTGTTCCTTGAAACAGCCAAGTGGACCGAACCAGATACTGTACCCCACTACGAGACTATCAGCTTGGAGATTGTTCCCACAAGACTGAACAACATGTACACATGAGCCTGGCATGGGAACAGCTACTCAAGACCTAAGAATGATTACATCATAGTCCAGTCCACTTACGTATGGAAATGTTGCTTTTACCACAATATGTTAAGCCTTCTTTATCAGGAGGAGGAACTTTCTTGCTTGCAATTCATTTTCCTCACTCTGAAATAAAGTATACCACTACTTAGTGTCCTGACATACCTGCCTCTGACCTGCTCTATTCAACTCTGGCCATTCCTAGTGTAGAGACCAGCCCAATCTGAAAGGCACTCAAAATTCTGTTGACAGACTGCCCTATCTTTGATCTTGGCTTCCTCCTCTATAAAAGAAAGGCCTTGAACTCAATGATCTCTGAAGTCCTTTTCAGCTCAAAATCTATGACCCCTGAGCCAACATGACTCACACTATTTCATTCAGCAAATAACCCATGGGCGGATCCAAACTGGAACCAGGCCCCTTGAAGAGCGGACCAGATCTCTTGCCCTTTATGGAGCCCAGGCTCACTAACACCCACTCTCCTCTCCATACTCATGGTGGTTTCCATTCATCTCACCCACTAGAGCTCCCCTTTCTCATCTCAAGCTGTGGTTATCAACCTTTAGCCCCTCCCTGAGACAGCTGGGGCTTGGAATTCCTGTCAAGAGGAGTAAGGCAAGGAAGGGTTGAGAAACAAGCAGGCATTCCGTAGCCAGCACAGCCTTTCTCTCCTCTAAGGCACTCAGCTCTCAGCCAGTTCCATTCTCTGGCTGGCCCTGGAGCTCACATAATCATAGCCTGCATTCAATTGTTGTTTCTTTTTTTTTTTTTTTAATGGCAGCTTTCATCCCAGCAATTGAAAACCTTTCCTACGTACCTTTAACTCATTGCTACCCACTGCACTGAGAGAGGGTAGGGTCCTCCCCAGAACAAGTAAAGGGGGGCTAGAGATGTAACCCCAGCATCCCTTGTCAGGGGAGGAGGTGTCCTCTGGGAAGCCCTATGCAGCCCCCTGCTCAGCCTCGGAGCACCCCTCCATCAGGGATCCCTCATCACATTTGAAGACAGGGGATATTAGAATGCTATCTGTCTGTACTTTCAGAATCTCACAGTAGTAGAGCTGGAATGAGGCCTTGGAGGTCATTTTACAAATGAGGAAGCTGGAGCCCAGAAGAATGATTTGCCCAAAGCTATACAGCAAGTGAATGGCAGACCAGGTCACTGAGACAGATGGAATCCAAGATTTAGAAAGCACTGTGACCTCAGCCAGGAATTTAATGCTCAGCTCAGGGGCACTGTCCACCACATTGTGACGATTAGGAGCATGGACACATAGAGAGATTCTGCCTCAGCAACAGCAGCTGGCAACACTTTGGAGTCCCAAGTCAAAATCCACCCTCCCCCAGACATCACCTTCCTCTCCTTGAGAGGCCCCATTAGCTGTACTCTAAGAGCTGACTTCTTTCTCTATAACTACCTGCACATCAACCCCTTCTCTTTCCCCCATTCCTGACCCTATCCAGACTGTAGAAACATTCATCG